>WOXC01003363.1:0-52607 GCA_011680675.1 Gymnobelideus leadbeateri
ACACACAGTTCCTTTAACCCTCCACATCCTGAGTCAGACTGCTGAAGCTTTGCTTTTACTCTTTTAGCCACAAGGCTTTATACCTACCAACATTGTTGTCCACCAGAGGAAATTGTTGATACCATTTCAAACAAAAGAAGACCAAGCAATTGAAAGGTAATGGCTGTGTTTAAGATAACTATCTAAGAGAACTATTCACGGAAAAGAAGTTACATGTAATGCCTGTTCCTAAAGAGCTATGGTCAGATATACCTTCTCTACCTAATCTGCTAAGAGTAGGCTATCTGAAAAAAAGGTGAAAACCTGAATTTCTCCGAAGTACTTTGAAATTCTAGAATAGTAAGCACTGTGGTACACAGAATTCGTTTAACCCTCCACATCTTCTGTCAGACTGCTGAAGCTTTGCTTTTACTGCTTTAGCAAAAGGCCTTTATATCTGCCCATTTTGGTTTCAATTGGAGATATCTGAATCATGCTGTTTTAAACAAAAGAAGACAAAGCATTTTAGATGAAATGGCTGTGTTTAAGACAACTAACTAAGAGAACTTTCACAGAAAAGATTTTACATGTAATGCCTGTTTCTACAGAGTTATGGTCAGATATACATTCTCTACCAAACATGCTCAGAATACGCTATCTGAAAAAAAAAGGTGGAAACGTGAATTTCTCAGAAATCCTTTGAAATGTTTGAATTCTAAGCACTGTTGTACACAAATTTCCCACAAACCTCCACATCTTCAGTCAGACTGCTGAAGCTTTGCTTTTTCTCTTTAGCCACAGGGCTTTATACCTGCATACATTATTGTCTCTAAGAGAAAACATATTGAAGCCATTTCAAGCAAAAGAAGGCAAATCAATTGAAATGTAACGGCTGTGTTTAAGATAACTAATTAAGAGAAGCATTCATGGAAAAGATCTTCCATGTAATGCCTGTTTCTACAGAGTTATGGTCAGATATACATTCTCTACCAAACATGCTCAGAATAGGCTATCTGATAAAAAAGGTAAAAACGTGAATTTCTCCGAAGTCCTTTGAAATACGAGAATTCTAAGCAATGTTGCACACACAGTTCCTTTAACCCTCCACATCTTCAGTCAGACTGCTGAAGCTTTACTTTTACTGCTTTAGCAAAAGGCCTTTATATCTGCACAATTTGGTTTCAAAGGGAGATAGCTTAATGATGCCATTTTAAACAAAAGAAGACCATACATTTGAGATGCAATGGCTGTGGTTAAGACATCTAGCTTAGCGAACCTTTCCCAGCAAAGATTTTACATGTAATCCCTGTTTTTACAGAGTTATGCTCAGATATACATTCTCTACCAAACATGCTCAGAATACGCTATCTGCAAGAAAAGGTGGAAACGTGAATTTCTCAGAAATCCTTTGAAATGTTTGAATTCTAAGCAATGTTGTACACAAATTTCCCACAACCCTCCACATCTTCAGTCAGACTGCTGGAGCTTTGCTTTTTCTCTTTGGCCGCAGGGCTTTATACCAGCCTACATTGTTGTCTCTAGGAGAAAACTTATTGAAGCCATTTCAAGCAAAAGAAGAGAAATCAATTGAAATGTAAGGGCTGTGTTTAAGATGACCAACTAAGAGGAGAATTCACGAGAAAGAAACTCTATGTAATGCCTGTTTCTACAGAGTTATGGTCAGCTATACTTTCTCTACCAAATATGCTCAGAATAGGCTCTCTGATAAAAAAGGTGAAAACTTGAATTTCTCCGAAGTCCTTTGAAATACTAGAATTCTTAGCAATGTTGTACACACAGTTCCTTTAACCCTCCACATCTACAGTCAGACTGCCAATGCTTTGCTTTTACTCATTTAGCAAAAGTCCTTTATATCTGCCCACTTTGGTTTCAGTGGGAGATAGCTTAATGATGCCGTTTTAAACAAGAGAAGAGAAAGCATTTGAGATGGAATGGCTGTCTTTAAGATATCTAGCTAAGAGAACTTTTCCCAGCAAAGATTTTACATGTAATGCCTGTTTTTACAGAGTTATCGCAGATATACATTCTTTACCAAACATGCTCAGAATTGGCTATCTGAAAAAAAAGGTGAAAACGTGCATATCTCAGAAGTCCTTGGAAACACTAGAAATAAAAGCACTATTGTACAAAGAGTTCCTTTAAGCCTCCCCATTTTGAGTCACACTGTTGATGCTTTGCCTATAATGTTTTAGCAAAAGGGCTTTATATCTGACCACGTTTTTTTCAATGGGAGATCGTTTAATAATGCCATTGACACCAAAGGACTACTAAGCTATTAGGATGTAATGGCTGTGTTTAAGACAACTCACTAAGAGAAAGCTATCATAGAAGAGAGGTTACATGTAATGCCTGTTTCTACAGAGTTATGGTCAGATATACCATCTCTACCAAACATGCTCAGAATAGGCTATCTGAAAAAAAAAGGTGAAAACGTGAATTTCTCCGAAGTACTTTGAAATACTAGCATTCTAAGCACTGTTGTACACACAGTTCCTTTAACCCTCCACATCCTGAGTCAGACTGCTGAAGCTTTGCTTTTACTCTTTTAGCCACAAGGCTTTATACCTACCAACATTGTTGTCCACCAGAGGAAATTGTTGATACCATTTCAAACAAAAGAAGACCAAGCAATTGAAAGGTAATGGCTGTGTTTAAGATAACTATCTAAGAGAACTATTCACGGAAAAGAAGTTACATGTAATGCCTGTTCCTAAAGAGCTATGGTCAGATATACCTTCTCTACCTAATCTGCTAAGAGTAGGCTATCTGAAAAAAAGGTGAAAACCTGAATTTCTCCGAAGTACTTTGAAATTCTAGAATAGTAAGCACTGTGGTACACAGAATTCGTTTAACCCTCCACATCTTCTGTCAGACTGCTGAAGCTTTGCTTTTACTGCTTTAGCAAAAGGCCTTTATATCTGCACAATTTGGATTCAAAGGGAGATAGCTTAATGATGCCATTTTAAACAAAAGAAGACCATGCATTTGAGATGCAATGGCTGTGGTTAAGACATATAGCTAAGCGAACATTTCCCAGCAAAGATTTTACATGTAATGCCTGTTTTTACAGAGTTATGCTCAGATATACATTCTCTACCAAACACGCTCAGAATACGCTATCTGAAAAAAAAGGTGGAAAGGTGAATTTCTTAGAAATCCTTTGAAATATTTGAATTCTAAGCAATGTTGTACACAAATTTCCCACAACCCTCCACATCTTCAGTCAGACTGCTGAAGCTTTGCTTTTTCTCTTTAGCCACAGGGCTTTATACCTGCCTACATTATTGTCTCTAAGAGAAAACTTATTGAAGCCATTTCAAGCAAAAGAAGACAAAGCAATTGAAATGTAATGGCTGTGTTTAAGATAACCAACTAAAAGAAGCATTCATGGAAAAGACCTTCTATGTAATGCCTTTTTCTACAGAGTTATGGTCAGATATACATTCTATACCAACATGCACAGAATAGGCTCTCTGATAAAAAAGGTGAAAACGTGAATATCTCTGAAGTCCTTTGAAATGCTAGAATTCTAAGCAATGTCTTACACACAGTTCCTTTAACCCTCCACATCTACAGACAGACTGCTGATGCTTTGCTTTTACTGCTTTAGCAAAAGGCCTTTATATCTGCACAATTTGGTTTCAAAGGGAGATAGCTTAATGATGCCATTTTAAACAAAAGAAGACCATACATTTGAGATGCAATGGCTGTGGTTAAGACATCTAGCTTAGCGAACCTTTCCCAGCAAAGATTTTACATGTAATCCCTGTTTTTACAGAGTTATGCTCAGATATACATTCTCTACCAAACATGCTCAGAATACGCTATCTGCAAGAAAAGGTGGAAACGTGAATTTCTCAGAAATCCTTTGAAATGTTTGAATTCTAAGCAATGTTGTACACAAATTTCCCACAACCCTCCACATCTTCAGTCAGACTGCTGGAGCTTTGCTTTTTCTCTTTGGCCGCAGGGCTTTATACCAGCCTACATTGTTGTCTCTAGGAGAAAACTTATTGAAGCCATTTCAAGCAAAAGAAGAGAAATCAATTGAAATGTAAGGGCTGTGTTTAAGATGACCAACTAAGAGGAGAATTCACGAGAAAGAAACTCTATGTAATGCCTGTTTCTACAGAGTTATGGTCAGCTATACTTTCTCTACCAAATATGCTCAGAATAGGCTCTCTGATAAAAAAGGTGAAAACTTGAATTTCTCCGAAGTCCTTTGAAATACTAGAATTCTTAGCAATGTTGTACACACAGTTCCTTTAACCCTCCACATCTACAGTCAGACTGCCAATGCTTTGCTTTTACTCATTTAGCAAAAGTCCTTTATATCTGCCCACTTTGGTTTCAGTGGGAGATAGCTTAATGATGCCGTTTTAAACAAGAGAAGAGAAAGCATTTGAGATGGAATGGCTGTCTTTAAGATATCTAGCTAAGAGAACTTTTCCCAGCAAAGATTTTACATGTAATGCCTGTTTTTACAGAGTTATCGCAGATATACATTCTTTACCAAACATGCTCAGAATTGGCTATCTGAAAAAAAAGGTGAAAACGTGCATATCTCAGAAGTCCTTGGAAACACTAGAAATAAAAGCACTATTGTACAAAGAGTTCCTTTAAGCCTCCCCATTTTGAGTCACACTGTTGATGCTTTGCCTATAATGTTTTAGCAAAAGGGCTTTATATCTGACCACGTTTTTTTCAATGGGAGATCGTTTAATAATGCCATTGACACCAAAGGACTACTAAGCTATTAGGATGTAATGGCTGTGTTTAAGACAACTCACTAAGAGAAAGCTATCATAGAAGAGAGGTTACATGTAATGCCTGTTTCTACAGAGTTATGGTCAGATATACCATCTCTACCAAACATGCTCAGAATAGGCTATCTGAAAAAAAAAGGTGAAAACGTGAATTTCTCCGAAGTACTTTGAAATACTAGCATTCTAAGCACTGTTGTACACACAGTTCCTTTAACCCTCCACATCCTGAGTCAGACTGCTGAAGCTTTGCTTTTACTCTTTTAGCCACAAGGCTTTATACCTACCAACATTGTTGTCCACCAGAGGAAATTGTTGATACCATTTCAAACAAAAGAAGACCAAGCAATTGAAAGGTAATGGCTGTGTTTAAGATAACTATCTAAGAGAACTATTCACGGAAAAGAAGTTACATGTAATGCCTGTTCCTAAAGAGCTATGGTCAGATATACCTTCTCTACCTAATCTGCTAAGAGTAGGCTATCTGAAAAAAAGGTGAAAACCTGAATTTCTCCGAAGTACTTTGAAATTCTAGAATAGTAAGCACTGTGGTACACAGAATTCGTTTAACCCTCCACATCTTCTGTCAGACTGCTGAAGCTTTGCTTTTACTGCTTTAGCAAAAGGCCTTTATATCTGCACAATTTGGATTCAAAGGGAGATAGCTTAATGATGCCATTTTAAACAAAAGAAGACCATGCATTTGAGATGCAATGGCTGTGGTTAAGACATATAGCTAAGCGAACATTTCCCAGCAAAGATTTTACATGTAATGCCTGTTTTTACAGAGTTATGCTCAGATATACATTCTCTACCAAACACGCTCAGAATACGCTATCTGAAAAAAAAGGTGGAAAGGTGAATTTCTTAGAAATCCTTTGAAATATTTGAATTCTAAGCAATGTTGTACACAAATTTCCCACAACCCTCCACATCTTCAGTCAGACTGCTGAAGCTTTGCTTTTTCTCTTTAGCCACAGGGCTTTATACCTGCCTACATTATTGTCTCTAAGAGAAAACTTATTGAAGCCATTTCAAGCAAAAGAAGACAAAGCAATTGAAATGTAATGGCTGTGTTTAAGATAACCAACTAAAAGAAGCATTCATGGAAAAGACCTTCTATGTAATGCCTTTTTCTACAGAGTTATGGTCAGATATACATTCTATACCAACATGCACAGAATAGGCTCTCTGATAAAAAAGGTGAAAACGTGAATATCTCTGAAGTCCTTTGAAATGCTAGAATTCTAAGCAATGTCTTACACACAGTTCCTTTAACCCTCCACATCTACAGACAGACTGCTGATGCTTTGCTTTTACTGCTTTAGCAAAAGGCCTTTATATCTGCCCACTTTGATTTCAATAGGAGATAGCTTAATGATGCCGTTTTAAACAAAAGAAGAGAAAGCATTTGAGATGAAATGGCTGTTTTTAAGATATCTAGCTAAGAGAACCTTTCCCAGCAAAGATTTTACATGTAATGCGTGTTTTTACAGAGTTATCGAAGATATACATTCTCTACCAAACCTGCTCAGAATTGGCTATCTGAAAAAAAAGGTGAAAACGTGAATTTCTCCGAAGTACTTTGAAATACTAGCATTCTAAGCACTGTTGTACACACAGTTCCTTTAACCCTCCACATCTTCAGTCAGACTGCTGAAGCTTTGCTTTTACTCTTTTAGCCACAGGGCTTTATACCTACCAACATTGGAGTCCACGAGAGGAAATTGTTGATGCCATTTCAAACAAAAGAAGACCAAGCAATTGAAAGGTAATTGCTGTGTTAAAAATAACTAACTTAGAGAACTATTCACGGAAAACAAGTTACATGTAATGCCTGTTTCTACAGAGCTATGGTCAGATATAACTTCTCTACCTAATCTGCTCAGAGTAGGCTATCTGAAAAAAAGGTGAAAACCTGAATTTCTCCGAAGTACTTTCAAATTCTAGAATATTAATCACTGTTGTACACACAGTTCCTTTAACCCCCCCCCCCCATTTTGAGTCACACTGTTGAAGCTTTGCTTATAATGTTTTAGCAAAAGGCCTTTATATCTGCCCACTTTTTTTTCATTGGGAGATCTCTTAATAATGCCATTTCCACCAAAGGACTACTAAGCAACTATGATGTAATGGCTGTGTTTAAGACAACTCACTAAGAGAAAGCTGTCATAGAAAAGAAGTTAAATGTAATGCCTGTTTCTACAGAGTTATGGTCAGATATACCTGCTCTACCAGACATGCTCAGAATAGGCTATCTGACAAAAAAGGTGAAAAAGTGAATTTCTCAGAATCGTTTGAAATGTTTGAATTCAAAGCACTGTTGTACACAAAGTTCCCACAACACTCCACATCTTCAGTCAGACTGCTGAAGCTTTGCTTTTACTTTTTTTACCAAAAGCCCTTTGTATCTGCCCTCATTGGTTTCAATGGGAGAAAATCCAATGATGCCATTTCAAGTAAAGGAAGCCAAATCCTTTGATATGTAATTCCTGCGTTGAAGACTACTAGCTAATAGAAAATTGAACAGAAAAGAACTTCCGGGTAATCCCTGTTCCTAGAGATTCATGCTCTGATATACTTTCTCTAGCAAACATGCTTGCAATAGTCTATCTGAAAAAAGGTATAAACATGAATGAATCAGAAGTCTTTAGAAATACTTGAATTCAAAGCACTGTTCTACACAGAGTTGCTTTAACCCTCCAAATCTTTAGTCAGACTGCTGAAGCTTTGCTTTTACATTTTAGCAAAAGGGCTTTGTACCTGCCCTCTTTGGTTTCAATGGGAGAAAACATAGTGATGCCAATTCAACGAAAAGAAGCCAAAGCATGTGAAATGAAATGCTTGCGTTGAGTACAACTACCTAAGAAGAAGCTGTGACAGAAATCAACTTCCGGGTAATACCTATCCCTAGAGAGTTATGCTCAGATATACCTTATCTACCAAAAATGCTTGTGGTAGTCTATCTGAAAAAAGGTAAAAACTTTAAATTCTCAGAAGTCTTTTGAAATACTTGACTTTAAAGCACTGTTGTACATAGAGTTGCTTTTGACCTCCCCATCTTTAGTCACTCTCCTGAAGCTTTGCTTTTCCTTTTTTTTTTGCTTTTTTTTTTTGCTTTTTGCTTTTTTAGCAATAGGCCTTTCTATCTGCCCTCATTTGTATCAATGGGAGAAAACCTAATGATGCCATTTCCATGAAAAGCTCCAAAGCCTGTGATAAGTAATGCCTGCATTGAAGACAAATAACAAAGACAACGATGGACAAAAAAGATTTTCCAGGTAATCCCTGTTCCTAGAAAGTTATGGCCAAATATACCTTTTCTAGCAAACATGCTTGTAACAGTCTCTCTGAAAAAAGGTCAAAACATGAATTTATCAGAAGTCTTTTGAAATACTTAAATTCAAAGCACTGTTGTACACAGAGTTGCTTTAACCCTCCAAATCTTTAGTCAGACTGCTGAAGCTTTGCTTTTACTTTTTTAGCAAAAGGCCTTTGTACCTGCACTCATTCGATTAAATGAGAGAAAAACTAATGATGCCAGTTCAACAAAAGTAAGCCAAAACACTTTTTTAGCAAAAGGCCTTTATATCTGCCATCAATGGTTTAAGTGCAGAAAACTTAATGTTGACATTTCAACAAAACGAAGCCAAATCCTGTGATATGTAATCCCCGCATTTAAGACAACTAGCTAAGAGAAAGCTGGACAGAAAAGAACTTCCGGGTAATCCCTGTTCCTAGAGAGTTATGCTCAGATATACCTTTTCTACCAAACATGCTTATAATAATCTCTCTGAAAAAAGGTCAAAACCTGAATTTCTCAGAAGTCTTTTGAAATACATGAATTCAAAGAACTTTTGTACACAGAGGCGTGCAACCCTCCACATCTTTAGTTAGCCTGCTGAAGCTTTTTTAGCAAAAAGGCCTTTGTATCTGCCCTCATTGATTTCAGTGGGGTAGAACCTAATGATGCCATTTCCAAGAAAAAAGCCAAAGCCTATGATATGTAATGCTTGCGTTGAAGACAACTAACTAAGAGAAAGGTGAACAGAAAATACCTTCCAGGTAATCCCTTTTCCTAGATAGTTATGCTCATATATACCTTTTCTACCAAATATGCTTTTAACAGTCTATCTGAAAAAAGGTCAAAACATGTATTTCTCAGAAGACTTTTGAAATACTTGAATTCAAAGCACTGTTGTAACAGAGTTACTTTTTTTTTTTTTCAAATTCAAGTCCTTTATTCTAAATCCAGTCTTCTTTCCAATATACCACACAGACTCTATGAGAGCTTCTCTTTCTCTATTCCCACAAGCCACAAATCCTTTCTTTGCCTGAAGACACTCATGAAATATATTAAGCAGGTAGGGCTAGGGGAAAAGGTTTTTTCTGAGCAGTGGAGATAGCCTGAATAAAAGTACAGAGATAGAAATCACAGGCACAGAAGAACATGTACTCCAGTTGGGTCGATGTATAAACTGGGAGAAGCAAGGAGCCAGAGTAGATGGAGAACTGGCTTCAAAGTCAGGAACATCTGGGTTCAAGTTCTGACCCATTGTGATAGTGTGACCTCTGGGCAAGTCATTTAACTTCTCAGTTAAATTCTTCTGAAGAAACTCTTTAAGCCTCTAAGTTGCATAGAAGGTACCAATCTTCAGAAAAATCCAAAAGACTTAAATGAGTTCATGCAAAGTGAAGAGAGCAGACCTTGGAAAGGAGATGGCAAATTCATTTATACTGATGTAGATCAGGATCCTTGAAGCCCCAGGGCACTTTGGGAACTCTCTCACCCCTACACCAGGGTTATTGTGAGGCAGGATTCTTGGGAACAAGACAACTTAGTTTAGCCAAGAGAAAGAATTCTAGATCTAATCCAAGGGGAAGTTCATCAAAGTCTCTACTGTAGCAAGATGGGGATAGGACATGATGGACACTGCCAGTTCTTGCCATGTCTTCCCAGCATTTATTTCCTTCAGTAATCTGACATGGGCTTGGCTTTATCCATCTTCCCTCTTGAAGCTGGCAGCAAGAAGTGCCTGAACTGACTCAAAGTTTAAAAAGAACTTGAAATTTAAAGAAAACTTGAAATATTGTCGAGGTGGAAGAGGGTCAAAGAACACTCAACAGAGTTACTTTTGCCTTCCACAAGTTTATTCAGACTGCTGAAGCTTTGCTTTTACTTTTTTAGCAAAAGGCCTTTATATCCGCCCTGGGATTCAATAGGAGAAATTTTCATAATAGCATTTCCCCCAAAAGAAGCCAGAGATATTGAGATGAAATGCCAGTGTTTAAGACAATTATTTAACAGAAAGCTGTGAGAGAAATGAACTTTGGAATAATCCCTGTTTCTAGAGACTTATGCTCAGATATACCTTTTCTAACAAACATGCTTGTAACAGTCTATCTGAAAAAAGGTGAAACCTGAATTTCTCAGAAGTCTTTTGAAATATGGGAATACAAAGCACTGTTGCAAACAGAGTTGCTTTAACCCTCCACATCTTGAGTCAAACTACTGAAGCTTTGATTTTACTTTTTTAGCAAAAAGCCTTTATATCTGTCATCATTGGTTTCAATGGGGGAAAACCTAATGACGCCATTTCCAGGAAAAGAATCCAAAGCATATGAAATGTAATGCCCTCTTTGGTTTCAGTGGTAGAAAAAAATGCAACGTTAGCATTCCTCCCATTGAAATTAATGAGGGCAGATATTAAGGCCTTTTGGTAAAAAACTAAAAGCAAAGATTCAGCAGTCTGACTAAATTTTGTAGGGTTAAAGCAACTCTGTGTATAACAGTGCTTTGAATTCAAGTATTTCAAAAGATTTGAGAAATTCAGGTTTTTACCTTTGTTCAGATAGAGTGTTATAAGCATATTGGGTAGAAAAGATACATTTGAGCATAACTCCCTAGAAACCAGGATTAGCTGGAAGATCTTTTCTCTCACAGCTTTGTCTTAGCTAGTTGTCTTAAACACAGACATTACATCTGAACTGCTATGACTTTTTTTTTGGAAATGGCATCATTATGTTATCTCCCATTGAAAGCAACGAGGGCAGATATAAAGGCCTTTTGATAAAACAGTAAAAGCAAAGCTTCAGAGGTCTGACTAAAGATGTGGAGGATTAAAGGAACTCTGTGTACAACAGTGCTTAGAACTCAAGTATTTCAGAAGACTTCTGAGAAATTCAGGTTTTCACCTATTTTTGAGTTAGCCTATTCTGAGCATGTTTGGTAGAAAAGGTATATCTGACCATAACGTGGTAGAAACAGGCATTACCTGTAAGTCCTTTTCGGGGAAAGGTTCGATTAGCTAGATGTCTTAAAAACAGTCATTACATCTCAATTGCTTGGTCTTCTTTTCTTGGAAATGGCAGCATTTACCTTTTGACCTTTGAAACCAATGAAGGCAGATATAAAGGCCTTTTGCTGATAAGATAAAAGCAAAGCTTCAGCAGTCTGACTCAAGATATGCAGGGTTAATGGAACTGTGTGTACAACAGTGCTTAGAATTCTAATATTTCAAAGGAATTCTGAGAAATTCTGGTTTTCACCTATTTTTCAGATAGCCTATTCTTAGCATGTTTGGTAGAGAAGGTATATCTGACCATAACTCTGTAGAAACAGGCATTACATGTAAGTTCTTTTCTGGGAAAGGTTCTCTTAGCTAGTTGTCTTAAACAGAGACAATAAATATCAACTGCTTGGTCTTCTTTTCTTTGAAATGGCATCATTAGTTTTTCTCCCACTGAAACAAAAGAAGTCAGATATATAGGTCTTTTGTTAAAAAAGTAAGAGCAATGCTTCAGCAATCTGAGGAAAGATGTGGAAGGATAAAGGAACTCTGTGTACAACAGTGCTTAGAATTCAAGTATTTCAAAAGACTTCTGAAAATTCAGGTTTTCCCCTTTTTTTCAGATAGCATATTGTGAGCATATTTGGTAGAGAAGGTATATGTGACCATAACTCGGTAGAAACAGGCATTCCATGTAAGTTTTTTTCTGGGAAAGGTTTTCTTAGCAAGTGTTCTTACACACAGACATTACATCTCAACTTTTAGGTCTTCTTTTTTTGGAAATGGCATCATTAGTTTTCGCCCATTGAAAACAATGAGGGCAAATAACATTGAGGGCAGAAACAAGGGCCTTTTGCTAAAAAAGTAAGAGCAACGCTTCAGCAATCTTACTAAAGTTGTTGAAGGAAAAAGGAACTCTGTGTACAACAGTGCTTAGAATTCAAGTATTTCAAAAGACTTCTGAGAAATTCATGTTTTCACCTTTTTTTCAGATAGCCTTTTCTGAGTATGTTTTGAAGAGAAGGTATATCTGACCATAACTCGGTAGAAACAGGCATTAAATGTAAGACCTTTCCAGGAAAGGTTCTCTTTCTAGATGACTTAAACACAGCCATTAATTCTCAATTGCTTTGTCTTCTTTTGTTGGAAATGGCATCATTAACTTTTTGACCTTTGAAACCAATGAAGGCAGATATAAAGTCCTTTTGCTAAAAAGGTAAAAGCAAAGCTTCAGCAGTCTGACTTAGGATGTGGAGGGTTAAAGGACATGTGTGTACAACAGTGCTTAGAATTCAAGTATTTCAAAGGTCTTCTGAGAAATTCAGGTTTTCACCTTTTATTCAGATAGCCTATTCTGAGCATGTTTGGTAGAGAAAGTAAATCTGATCATAACTTGGTAGAAAAAGGCATTACATGTAAGTTCTTTTCTGGGAAAGGTTCTCTTAGCTAGTTGTCTTAAACACAGACATTAGATCTGAACTGCTCGGTCTTCTTTTTTTGGAAATGTCATTATTAGTTTTTCTCCCATTGAAAACAATGAGGGCAGATAACAATGAGCGCAGAAACAAGGGCCTTTTGCTAAAAAAGTCAGAGCAAAGCTTCAGCAATCTGACTAAAGATGTGGAGGGTAAAAGGAAGTCTGTACAACAGTGCTTAGAATTCAAGTATTTTAAAAGACTTCTGAGAAATTCAGGTTTTCACCTTTTTTTGAGATAGCCTATTCTGAGCATGTTTTGAAGAGAAGGTATATCACCATTACTCTGTAGAAACAGGCATTACATGTAAGTTCTTTTATGTGAAAGGTTCTCTTAGCTAGTTGTCTTAAACACAGCCTTTACATCTCAATTGCTTGGTATTCTTTTTTTGGATATGGCATCATTAGTTTTTCTCCCATTGAAATCAAAGAGGGCAGATATAAAGACCTTTTGCTAAAAAAGTAAAAGCAAAGCTTCAGCAGTCTGACCCAAGATGAAGAAGGTTAAAGTAACTCTGTGTACAACAGTGCTTAGAATTCAAGTATGTCCAAAGCCTTCTGAGAAATTTAGGTTTGCACCTATTTTTCAGATAGCCTCTTCTGAGCATGTTTGGTAGAGAAGGTATATCTGACCATAACTCGGTAGAAACAGGCATTAAATGTAAGATCATTTCTAGGAAATGTTATCTTAGCTAGTTGTCTTAAACATAGCCATTACATCTCAATTGCTTGGTCTTCTTTTGTTGGAAATGGCATCTTTAGTGTTTCTCCCATTGAAAACAATGAGGGCAGATATAAAGGCCTGTTGCCAAAAAGGTAAAAGCAAAGGTTCAGCAGTCTGACTCAAGATGTTGAGGCTTAAAGGAACTCTGTGTACAACAGTGCTTAGAATAAAACTATTTCAAAAGACTTCTGAGAAATTCAGGTTTTCACCTGTTTTTCAGATCTCCTCTTCTGTGCATGTTTGGTAGAGAAGGTATATCTGACCATAACTCTGTAGAAACAGGCATTACATGTAAGTCCTTTTCTGAGAACAATTCTCTTAGCTTGTAGTCTTAAACACAGCCATTACATCTCAACTGCTTAGTACTCTTGTGTTGGAAATGGCATCATTAGTTTTTCTCCCATTAAAACCAATGAAGGCAGATATAAAGGCCTTTTGCTAAAAAGGTAAAAGCAAAGCTTCAGCAGTCTGACTCAGGATGTGGAGGGTTAAAGGAACTGTGTGTACAACAGTGCTTAGAATTCTAATATTTCAAAGGACTTTTGAAAAATTCAGGTTTTCACCTTTTTTTCAGATCACCTCTTCTGAGAATGTTTGGTTCAGAAGGTATATCTGACCATAACTCTGTAGAAACAGACATTACATGTAAGTTCTTTTCTGTGAAAGATTCTTTTAGCTTATTGTCTTAAACACAGCCGTTACATCTTAACTGCTTGGTCTTCTTTTGTTGGAAATGGCATCATTATTTTTTCTCCCATTGAAACCAATGCAGGCAGATATAAAGGCTTTTTGCTAAAAAAGTAAAAGTAAAGCTTCAGGAATCTTACTCAAGATGTGGAAGGTTAAAGAAACTCTGTGTACAACAGTGCTTAGAATTCAAGTATTTCAAAAGACTACTGAGAAATTCAGGTTTTCACCTTTTTTTCAGATAGCCTCTTCTGAGCATGTTTGGTAGAGAAGGTATATCTGACCATAACTCGGTAGAAACAGGCATTACATGTAAGTTCACTTCTGGGAAAGGTTCTCTTAGCTAGTTGTTTGAAACACCGACATTACATCTTAACTGCTAGATCTTCTTTTTTTGGAAATGGCATCATTAGTTTTTCTCCCATTGAAAACAATGAGGTCAGATAACAATGAGTGCATTAACAAGGGCCTTTTGCTAAAAAAGTAAGAGCAACGCTTCAGCAATCTGACTCGAGATGCGGAAGGATAAAGGAACTCTGTGTACAATAGTGCTTAGAATTCAAGTATTTTCAAAGACTTCTGGGAAATTCAGGTTTTCACCTTTTTTTCAGATAGCCTCTTCTGAGCATGTTTGGTAGAGAAAATATACCAGACTATAACTCTTTAGAAACAGGGATTACACGGATGTTCTTTTCTGTGACAAGTTCTCTTAACTAGTTTCTTCAGGATAGCCATTACATCTCATTTGCTTTAACTTCTGTTGTTGGAAACGGGATCATTAGTTTTTCTCCCATTGGAACCAATGTGGGCAGGTATAAAGGCCTTTTTCTAAAACAGTAAAAGCAAAGCTTCAGCAGGCTGATTAAAGATGTGGAGGGTTAACGGAATTCTGTGTACAACAGTGCTTGGAATTCAAGTATTTCAAAAGACTTCTGAGAAATTCAGGTTTTCACCTTTTATTCAGATTGCCTATTCTGAGAATTTTTGGTAGAGCAGGTATATCTTACCATAACTCTGTAGAGACAGGCATTACATGTAAGTTCTTTTCCCTGAAAGGTTCTCTTAGGTAGTTGTCTGAAACACAGCCATTACATCTCAGTTGTTTGGTCTTCTTTTGTTGGAAATTGCACCATTATGTTTGCTCCCTTTGAAACCAATGAGGGCAGATATAATCTCCTTTTTCTAAAACAGTAACAGCAAAGCTGCAGCAGTCTGACTAAAGATGTGGAGGGTTAAAGCAACTCTGTTCCCAACAGTGCTTTTAATTCAAGTATTTCAAAAGACTTCTTAGAAATTTATGTTTTTATCTTTTTTCAGATAGTCTGTTACAAGCATATTTGTAGAAAAGGTATATCTGAGCATAACTCTCTAAGAACAGGGATTGCTCAGAAGTTCTTTTCTGTCACGGCTTTCTCTTAGCTAGTTGTCTTAAACCCAAGCATTACATTTCAAAAGCTTTGGCTTCTTTTCATTGAAATGGCGTCATTAGGTTATCCCCCATTGAACCAATGAAGGCAGATATAAAGGCCTTTTGCTAAAAAATAAAAGCAAAGCTGCAACAGTCTGACTAAAGATGTGGAGGGTTAATGCAACTCTGTGTACAGCAGTCCATGAAATTCAAGTATATTAAAACACTTCTGAGAAATTCAGGTTTTAAAGCATGTTTGGTAGAAAAGGTATATCTGAGCATAACTCTCTAGAAAAACGGATTACCCGGGAGTTCTTTTCTGTCACAGCTTTCTCTTAGCTAGTTGTCTGAAACCCAAGCATTTCATTTCAAATGCTTTGGCTTCTTTTCATCGAAATGGCATCATTAGGTTTTCCCCCTTTGAAACCAATTAGGTAAGATATAAAGGCCTTGTGTTAAAAAAGTAAAAGCAAAGCTTCAGCAAACTGACTAAAGATGTGGAGATTTAAAGCAACTCTGTACAACAGTTCTTTGAATTCAAGTATTTCAAAAGACTTCTGAGAAATTTGGGTTTTAACCTTTTTTCAGATAGACTGTTACAAGCATGTTTAGTAGAAAAGGTATATCTGGGCATAACTCTCTAGAAATAGCAATTATCCTTAAGTTCATTTCTGTCAAAGCTTTCTCTTAGCTAGTTGTCTTAAATACAGGCATTGCATATCAGTGCTTTGGCTTCCTTTCATGGAAATGGCATCATTAAGTTCTCCCCCATTGATACCAATGAGGGCACATATAAAGGCCTTTTGCTAAAAAAGTAAAAGCAAAGCTTCAGCAGTCTGACTAAAGATGTAGAGGTTTAAAGCAACTATGTGTACAACAGTGCTTTGAACTGAAGTATTTTTTTTGTGAGAAGTTACTCTTATTTTTATTGCTTGATTGTTAAAATTGATTATTGAAAATCATTTTACTCAATAGAGCAAAACATAACCCCAAATGAATTCCATCCAGTAAGATTCAGTTCTTTTATGACAAAAAAAAAAACCATTTCATTTCCATATGACGGCCAATAAAGAGAAATAAAAATCAGTTGAAGACTTTATCTGATGAAACTGCAAATCTACTATGCATAAATTACTATTTCTTTCAAATAGATGACAAAATTATCATGTAAATTTCTTTTTCTTTCTTCCCTCCCCCAAGCTCTCAGAAATAGTGACAAGTACCCAAACCAATCTCAGGCAAAATTGAGCATTTGAAAAAGCACATTTTCAGGATTCATTGCTCCCCACCTTTAGGAAACAGTTCCTACTATCCTGGTTCTTTCTAACAGAATGAAAATTGTTTCAATTAATTAATGATTTAATGGTTCCCTTTTGAGTGTTTTCATTTGAAAAAGGATGATATGGAGAGGCACATATCAGTTTAATATTTTGAAAAGCACTCTATATAAGTAGTAAGGAGGACCTAGGTTTGAATCTAGTCTAATATCTATCCACTAGGTTTGTGACTCTGGGCAGATCAATCTCTCTCTGTGGTACAGTGAATAGAGTGTTGGGTCTTGACACCGAAAGACTAGTCTTTAGACACTTACTTGCTTTGGACCCTGGGCAAATCACTTAACCCTATTGGCCTCAGTTTTTTCTCCTGTAAAATGAGCTGGAGAAGGAAATGGCAAACCACTCCAGTATATTTACCCCACCCCCCCCCATTTTGGGGACAGGAAGAGTCAGATACAACTGAAAAATGACAACAACAAAATGGGATGCTAATCATACCTACCAAACACAGTTGTGAGATGCAAATGAGATGATGGACATAAAGTATTTTTTTTAATATATTTGAAACATTTAATGTTAAGACCTTGAATTTTAGATCCATTTGCTTCCTCCCTTGTCACCCATTCCCTCTTGGGAGATAAGTAATTCAGTATATGTTGTACATGTCTAGCTATGCAAAACATTATCATAGTAGATATGTTGTAGAAGGCTGCTTATAATTCCCTCCCACTCCTCCCACCCCCCCCACCTGGTCCATTCCCTAAATGATCCTGTCCTTCTTCTATAGTGGGTACTTCCAACCTCCCCTCCCCCAAAGAATGCCATTCCATCCATCATCCCTCCTCTCATCCCCCTTCCAACTATCCTGCTGCAGGTTGAGATATCCCATTTAGTAGGTATGTCATTCTCTCCCTGAACCAAATTCAATGTGAACGTGGTTTTGCCTTTTTAGCCTTCCTATTCTCCCCCCCCCCCTTGCAACCACTTCCCCTTGCTTCTTCTACATGGGATAGTTTACCCTACCCTATCTCTCCCCATCTCCCCTTGCCACTTTCCTCTCTCATCTCATAATTTCATCCCTTGAGTATTCTCCCTTCCCAACAAATTCAACCTATGCCCTCTACCATATATAACTGTAACCATATACACACACATTTACATATGTATTCATATGACCACACCCCCTTCTTCCATTATTTTCATTGTGAGAAAGATATCATCAGTCACAGTTATTGCTTTTCCATATAGGAATATAAATAGTTCAACTTTGATAAGTTCCTTTTGATTTCTTTTCCCTGATTACCTTCTCAGGCATCTCTTCCTTCTTGTGTCTGGATGTCAAATTTTCTATTCAATTCTGGTTTTTTCCTCAAGAATGCTTGAAAGTCCTCTATTCCACTGAATGACCATATTTTCCCCTGAAACAAAATACTCAGTTTTGCTGGGTAGGTGACCCTTGGGTTCATTCCCAGTTCTTTTGCCCTCTGGAATATCATATTCCATGCCCTTCGATCCCTCAGTGTAGAAGCTGCCAGGTCCTGGGCTATTCTGATTGTGTTTCCACAATATTGAAATTGTTTCTTCCTGGCTGCTTGTAGTATTTTCTCCTTGATCTGGGGATTCTGGAACCTGGCTATAATATTCCTGGGAGTTTTCTTTTTGGGATCTTTTTCAGGAGGTGATCAGTGGATTCTTTCAACCTCTATTTTGCCCTCTGGATCTAAAACATCAGGGCAGTTTTCCTTGAGAATTTCTTGAAGGGTGTTTTCTAGGTTCTTTCTTTGATCATGGCTTTCAGGTAGTCCAATAATTTTTAAATTGTCTCTCCTGGATCTATTTTCCAGGTCAGTGGTTTTTCCGATGATATATTTAACATTGCCTTCTAATCTTTCATTTGTTTGGGTCTGCTTAACAGCATCTTGATTTCTCATAAACTCATTAGCTTCCATTTGCTCCAGTCTAACTCTGAAGGAATGAATCTCCTCAGTGAACATTTGCGATTCTTTTTCCATCTGGCAAATTCGGGTTTTTAAGGCATTCTTCTCCTCATTGCCCTTTTGGGCCTCCTTTGCCATTTGAGTTAGTCTATTTTTTAAGGGGTTCTTTTCCTCAGTCAGGCTGTTGACCCTCATTTCATACTTTTCCTGCATCCTTCTCATTTCTCTTTCCAATTTTTCCTCCACTTCTCTTATTTGATTTTTAAAGTCCTTCTTAAGGTCCTCTATGGCCTTCAACCTGCTCACGTTTTCCCCTGGGGCTTTTGGAGTAGGACTTCTGACCTCAGAGTCCTTTTCCCACTCTATGCCCCCAAAATAGGAGTCTAGGGTTGATTTTTTCTGTTTCTTTTGCCTTGGCATGTTGCCACTTAATTGTTTGACTTTTGGGCTTGTTGCCACACTATGGCTTTAAGGCCAGATAGAGGAATTTTTGTCCCGAATGTGTGGGGGGCAACTTCCATTTCTGGCAAGCTGTAAACCCACACACGACTTCCACCCTATATCACAATCCAGATCCAGGCAGGTTAAAACAAGAGCGAATACCCCCCAAGACTGATCGCTGGATCTCCCTACAATTCGCCGTCCGGGAGGTGGAGCTGCCTCTGAAAACTACAAAATGGCATGTCTCCTCAGTGACTTCTAGCCACCAGGGGAGGGAGCTGATGCATTCTCCAAGTACTGGTCCCAAACTCCGTAGGACACTAACCTCTCACTTTGTTCTAGGCATGTCTATGTTGATAACTCTGAAGTCGCCACAGCTGCTGGTTTTCTGGGGTTCCTCAAGCCGGCTGTTGTCCCTGTCGCCCTGGGGCTAAAACCTCGGCTCACGGGAAACTGGGCTCGGCTCAGCTCCCCCACGTTCTGCAAACTGCGCCCTGCCAGCTCCCAGACCTCTGCACTGGTCCTTCCTGCAGGGCTGCTGGGCTGTCCTCAGCAGAAGTTTAGCTTCTCTGTGTCATTCTGTGGGTGCTGGAGCTCCAGAAGTTGTTCAGAGTCCCCTTTTACATAGTTTGGGGGGAATCAGGGGGCAGAGTGGCTTGGAAGAGCTGTTTCTACTCCTCCGTCTTGGCTCCGCCTCAAATTGAAGTATTTTAAAAGACTTCTGAGAAATTCGGGTTCTGAAGCATCTTTGGTAGGAAACGTATACCTGAGCAAAACTCTCTAGCCTAAGGGATTACTTGGCAGTTCTTTACTCTCACAGCTTTCTCTTAGCTAGTTGTTTTAAAATCAGGCTTTCCATATCAAATGTTTGGCTTCTTTTCTTTGAAATGGCATCATTAGGTTTTCTCCAATTGAACCCAAAGAGGGCACATATAAAGGCTTTTTGAGCTGTGACAGAAAAGAACTTCTGGCTAATCCCTGTTTGTAGAGAGTTACGCTCAGATATACCTTTTCTACCGAACATGCTTGTAACAGTCTATTTGAAAAAAGGTAAAAACCTGAATTTCTCAGAAGTCTTTTGAAATACTTGAATTCAAAGCACTGTTGTACACAGAGTTGCTTTAACCCTGCACATCTTTCGTCAGAGTGCTAAAGCTTTGCTTTTACTTTTTTTGCGTGTTTTAATTTTTTTTACTGCAACATATACACATGAAGTTGAGTATAAAATCCATGCAGTAGCACAGCCATTGGAGAGGAAATCCTGGTGCCAGCCTTCAGTGCATATAACATTCCCACCTCTGCCTGCCACCACAGCTGCCTGCCTCCACCACCAGGCCACCTAGCCGGACTTGAAGAGGAGGATTGCAACTTGACCCATGTAAAAATAGATAAAATGCTTTGTCTCATGTGTGATGTAGCTGCCATAATTTTGGCCCACAATACAATATGACCTGGGGTTATATTTCTTGTCGAATTCCTTTTTGATATAGGCAGCAATGTCTTTCTCTATGTTGTATTTCTCCATAGCCTGCGTGGCACAGTCCACCTCATCCTGCTACATGTCCTCACACATGGCTGCTTGACAGGGGAGATGACATGGGGCAGGGGGTGGGGACAGGAGAAGGGGAGGGGGCGGTGTCCCCTTGGCTGCTCCTGCAGCTGCAGCTGCAGCTGGTCACTCAGCTCCAATACCACGGCCCTGGCCCTGGCCCTGAGCACCCAGTCCTTACTTACTTGCTTGCTCCTTTCTGCCTCCCGGGACAGGTCCCTCTCTCTCCTGGTGGATAGGTGGCTCCCTCAAGAGCACCACCTGCCTCAGCTCACCTCAGCTCTACATCTGAGCTCTGGCTGGCATGTGGCCCCCCTTCTGAAATACAGCCCCACCCCTGTCCCGCACTCCTCCACACATGCTGTCGCCAAGCCTCCCCATTGGCTGCCCCAGCTCGGGCCCACATTACAGGCTTCTGCTTTTACTTTTTTAGCAAAAGGCCTTTATATCTGCTCTCATTGTTTTCAATGGGAGAAAAACTAATGATGCCATTTCCAGGAAAAGTAGCCAAAGAATTTGATATGTAATGCCTGAGTTTAAGACAACTAGCTAAGAGAAAGCTGGGACAGAAAAGAACTTCTGGGTAATCCCTATTGCTTGTGAGTTATGTCAGATATGCGTTTTCTACCAAACTTGCTTGTAACAGTTTATCTGAAAAAAGGTAAAAACCTGAATTTCTCAGAAATTCTTGAATTTTGAAATACTTGAATTCAAAGCACTGTGGTACACAGAGTTGCTTTCACCCCCCACATCTTTAGTGAGACTGCTGAAGCTTTGCTTTTGCTTTTTTAGGAAAAGGCCTTTACAGCTGCCCTCATTGGTTTCAAAGGGAGAAAACCTAATGATGCCATTTGCAGGAAATGAAGTCAAAGCATTTGTTATGGAAATCATATGATTAAGACAACTAGCTAAGAGAAAGCTGTGAGAGAAAAGAACTTCCGGGTAATCCCTGTTCGTAGAGAGTTATGCTCAGATATATCTTTTCTACCCAACATGCTTATAACAGTCTATAGAAAAAAGGCAAAAACCTGAATTTCTCAGAAGTCTTTTGAAATACCTGAATTCAAAGGACTGTTGTGCACAGAATTGCTTTAACCCTCCACATCTTTCGTCAGACTCCTGAAGCTTTGCTTTTACTTTTTTATCTAAAGGCCTTTATATCTGCCCAAATTGGTTTCAATGGGAGAAAACATAATGATGCCATTTCCACGAAAAGAAGCCAAAGCATATGATATGGAATGCCTGAGTTTAAGACAACTAGCTAAGAGAACGCTATGACAGAGACTAGAGAGTTATGCTCAGATATACCTTTTCTACCAGACATGCTTGTAACAGTCTATCTGAAAGAAGGTCAAAACATGAATTACTCAGAAGTCTTTTGAAATACTTGAATTCAAAGCACTGTTGTACACAGAGTTGCTTATGCCCTCCACATCTTTAGTCAGACTGCTGAAGCTTTGCTTTTACTTTTTTAGCAAAAGGCCTTTGTATCCGCCCTCATCACTTTCAATGTGAGAAAACCTAATGATACCATGTCAACAATAAGAATCCAAAGCATTTGATATGCAACATCTGCGTTGAAAACAACTAAGTAAGAGAAAATTGGACAGAAAAGAACTTCCAGGTAATCCCTGTTCCTAGAGTTATGCTCAGATATACCTTTTCTACCAAACATGCTTGTAACAGTCTATCTGCAAAAAGGTCAAAACATGAATTTCTCAGAAGTCTTTTGAAATACTTGAATTCAAAGCACTGTGGTACACAGAGTTGCTTTAACCCTCCACATCTTTAGTCAGACTGCTGAAGATTTTCTTTTACTTTTTTAGCAAAAGGCCATTGTATCTGCCATCCTTGGTTTCAATGGGAGAAAACCTAATGATGCCATTTCCATGAAAAGAAACCAAAGCCTATGATATGTAATGTTTGCGTTGAAGACAACTAACTAAGATAAAGTTGTTCAGCAAAGAACTTCCGGGTAATCCCTGTTCCTAGAGAATTATGGTCAGATATACCTTTTCTACCAAACATGCTTGTAACAGTTTATCTGAAAAAAAGGACAAAACCTGAATTTCTCAGAAGTCTTTTGAAATACTTGAATTTTAGGAACTGTTATACACAGAGGTTTTTTAAGCCTCCACATCTTCAGTCAGACTACTGAAGCTTTGCTTTTACTTTTTTAGCAAAAGGCTTTGTATTTCTCCTCATTGGTTTCAATGGGAGAAAACTTAATGATGCCATTTCCACTAAAAGAAGCCAAAGCCTGTGATAGGTAATGCCTGTGTTTAAGACAACTAGCTAAGAGAAAGCTGGACTGAAAAGAACTTCCGTGTAATCCCTGTTCCTAGAGAGTTATACTCAGATATACCTTTTCTGACAAACAGGCTTATAACAGTCTATCTGAAAAAAGGTAAAAATCTGAATTTCTCAGAAGTCTTTTGAAATACTTGAATTCAAAGCACTGTTGTACTCAGAGTTGCTTTTGCCCTCTACATCTTTAGTCAGAGTGCTGAAGTTTTGCTTGTACTTTTTTAGCAAAAGACCTTTGTACCTGCTCTCATTGGTATCAATGGGAAGAAACTTAATGATGCCATTTCAAGGAAAAGAAGCCAAAGCATGTGTAATGAAATGCTGGCTTTTAAGACAACTAGCAAAGAGAAAGCTGTGAGAGAAAAGAACATCTGGGCAATCCCTGTTCCTAGAGAGTTATGCTCAGATATACCTTTTCTAGCAAACATGCTTGTAACAGTCTATCTGAAAATAGGTATGAACATGAATTTATAAGAAGTCATTTGAAATACTTGAATTCAAAGCACTGCTGTACACAGAGTTGCATTTGCCCTCCACATCTTTATTCAGACTGCTGAAGCTTTGCTTTTACTTTTTTAGCAAAAGGCCTTTGTACCTGCCCTCATTGGTTTGAATGGGAAAAAACGTAATTATGCCATTTCCACGAAAAGAAGACAAAGCCTGTGATATGTAATGCCTACATTAAGACTACTAATTAGGAGAAAAGTGGACAGAAAAGAACTTCTGGGTAATCCCTGTTCCTAGAGAGTTATGCTCCGATATACCTTTTGTACCAAACATGCTTGTAACAGCCTGAAAAAAGGTCAAAACCTGAATTTCTCAGTACTATTTTCTAATACTTGAATTTAAAGCACTGTTGTAGAGAGAGTTTCTTTTGCCCTCCACATCTTCAGCCAGACTGCTAAAGCTTTGCTTTTACTTTTTAAGCAAAAGGCCTTTGTATCTGCTCTCATTGGTTTCAACGGGAGAAAACGTAATGATGCCATTTCCACGAAAAGAAGCCAAAGCCTGTGATATGTAATGCCTGCTTTCAAGACTACTAACTAGGAGAAAAGTGGACAGGAAAGATCTTCCGGGTAATCCCTGTTCCTAGAGAGTTGTGCTCAGATATTTCTTTTCTACCAAACAGGCTTGTAACAGTCTATCTGACAAAAGGTCAAAACATGAATTTCTCAGAAGTCTTTTGAAATACATAAATTCAAAGCACTGTTGTACACAGAGTTGCTTTAACCCTCCACCTCTTTATTTAGACTGCTGAAGCTTTGCTTTTACTTTTTTAGCAAAAAGCCTTTGTATCTTCCCCCATGGGTTTCAATGGGAGAAAACCTAATGATGCCATTTGAAAGAAAAGAAGGCAAAGCATGTGATATGAAATGCCTGTGTTGAAGACAACTAACTAAGAGAAAGTTGTACAGAAACGAACTTCTGGGTAATCCCTGTTCCTAGAGAGTTATGCTCAGATATACCTTTTCTACCAAACATGCTTGTAACAGTCTGTCTGAAAAAAGGTCAGAACCCGAATTTTTCAGAAGTCTTTTGAAATTCTTGAATTCAAAGCACTGTTGTACACAGAGATGCTTTAACCCTCCACATCTTTTGTCAGACTCCTGAAGCTTTGCTTTTAGTTTTTTAGCAAAAGGCCTTTGTATCTCCCCTCATTGATTTCAATGGGAGAAAACTCAAGATGCCATTTCCAGGAAAGGAAGTCAAAACATGTGATATGAAATGCCTGCGTTGAAGACAACTAACTAAGAGAAAGTTGTACAGAAAAGAACTTCCAGGTAATCCCTGTTCCTAGAGAGTTATGCTCAGATATACCGTTTCTATCAAAAATGCTTGTAACAATGTATCTGAAAAAAGGTAAAAGCCTGAATTTCTCAGAAGTCTTTTGAAATATTTGAGTCCAAAGCACTGTTGTAAACAGAGTTCCTTTAACCCTGCACATCTTTAGGCAGACTGCTGGTAACTTTGCTTTTACATTTTGAGGAAAAGGCCTTTATATTTAGCCTCATTGATTGAAAAGGGAGAAAACCTAATGATGACATTTCCAGGAAAACAAGCTAAAGCATTTGTTATGGAATGCCTGCATTTAAGACAACTAGCTAATAGAAAGCTTTGAGAGAAAAGAACTTGCGGGTAATACCTGTTTCGGGAGAGTTATGCTCAGGTATACCTTTTCTACCAAAGATGCTTGAAACAGTCTATCTGAAAAAAGGTAAAAGCCTGAATTTCTCAGAAGTCTTTAGAAATACTTGAATTCAAAGTACTGTTGTACAAGGAGTTGGTTTACCCCTGCACATCTTTAGTCAGAAAGCTGAAGCTTTGCTTTTACTTTTTTAGCAAAAGGTCTTTATATCTGCCTCACTGGTTTCAATGGGAGAAAACCTAATGATGCCATTTCCAGGAAAAGAAGCCAAAGCACTTGTTATGGAATGCCTGCCTTTAAGACAACTAGCTAAGAGAAAGCTGTGAGAGGAAAGAACTTCTGGGTAATACATGTTTGTAGAGAATTATGCTCAGATACAACATTTCTACCCAACATGCTTGTAACTGTCTATCTGAAAAAAGGTAAAAACCTAAATTTCTAAGAATTCTGTTGAAATACTTGAATTCAAAGCAATGTTGTACAGAGAGTTGCTTAACCCTCCACATCTTTAATCAGACTCCTGAAGCTTAGCTTTTAGTTTTTTAGCAAAAGGCCTTTATCTCTGCCCTCATTGGTTTCAAAGGGAGAAAACCTAATGATGCCATTTCCAGAAAAAGAAGCCAAAGCACTTGATATAGAATGACTTCGTTTAAGACAACTAGGTAAGAGAAAGCTGTGAGAGGAAAGAACTTCTGGATAAAACCTGTTTTTAGAGTGTTATGCTCAGGGATACTTTTTGTACCAACATGGTTTTACCAGTCTATCTAAAAAATGGTAAAAGCCTGAATTTCTCAGAAGTGTTTTAAAATATTTGAATTCAAAGCACTGTTTTACACGCAGTTGCTTTAAGGAGGCACATCTTTAGTCAGAAAGCTGAAGCTTTGCTTTTACTTTTTTAAAAAAAGTCCTTGATATCTGCCCTCATTGGTTTCAATGGGAGAAAAGTTAAGATGCCATTTCCAGGAAAGGAAGCCAAAGCATTCAATATGGAATGCGTGCTTTTAAGAAAACTAGGTAAGAGAAAGCTGTGAGAGAAAAGAACTTCCGTTTAATCTCTGTTTCTAGAGAGTTATGCTCAGATATACCTTTTCTCACCAAACATGCTAGTAACGGCCTGTCTGAAAATAGGTTAACACCTGAATTTCTCAGAATTCTTTTGAAATACTTGAATCCAAAGCACTGTAGTAAACAGAGTTCCTTTAACCCTGCACATCTTTAGGCAGACTGCTGGTAGCTTTGCTTTTACATTTTGAGGGAAAGGCCTTTATATTTAACCTCATTGATTGAAAAGGCAGAAAACCTAATGATGCCATTTCCAGGAAAAGAAGCCAAAGCATTTGTTATGGAATGCCTGCGTCTAAGACAACTAGCTAATAGAAAGCTGTGAGAGAAAAGAACTTGCGGGTAATACCTATTTTGAGAGAGTTATGCTCAGGTATACCTTTTCTACCAAAGATGCTTGAAACAGTCTATCTGAAAAAAGGTAAAAGCCTGAATTTCTCAGAAGTCTTTAGAAATACTTGAATTTAAAGTACTGTTGTACAAGGAGTTGCTTTAACCCTGCACATCTTTAGTCAGAAAGCTGGAGCTTTGCTTTTATTTTTTTAGCAAAAGGTCTTTATATCTGCCTCACTGGTTTCAATGCGAGAAAACCTAATGATGCCATTTCCAGGAAAAGAAGCCAAAGCATTTGTTATGGAATGCCTGAGTTTAAAACAACTAGCTAAGAGAAAGTTGGGAGAGAAACCAACTTCCGGGTAATCCCTGTTTCTAGAGAGTTATGCTGAGATATACCTATTCTACCAAACAGGCTTGTACCAGTTTATCTGAAAAAAGGTAAAAACCTGAATTTCTCAGAAGTCTTTTGATCTACTTGAATTCAAAACACTGTTGGAAACAGACTTGCTTTAACCCTCCACATCTTTTGTCAGAAAGCTGAAGTTTGCTTTTAATTTTTTAGCAAAACACCTTTGTATCTGCCCCCATTGTTTTCAATGGGAGAAAATATAATGATGCCATTTCCAGAAAAAGAAGCCAAAGCATTTGATATGGATTGACTTCGTTTAAGACAACTAGGTAAGAGAAAGCTGTGAGAGAAAACAATTTCTGGATAATACCTGTTTTTAGAATGTTATGCTCAGATATACTTTTTATACCAACATGCTTGTACCAGTCTCTCTAAAAAATGGTAAAAACCTGAATTTCTCAGAAGTGTTTTGAAATACTTGAATTCAAAGCATTGTTGTACACACAGTTGCTTTAAGGAGGTACATCTTTTGTCAGAAGGCTGACGCTTTGCTTTTACTTTTTTAGCAAAAGGCCTTTGTATCTGCCCCCTTTGGTTTCAATGGGAGGAAATATAATGATGCCATTTCCAGGAAAAGAGGCCAAAGCATTTGATATGGAATGCCTGCATTTAAGACAACTAGCTAAGAGAAAGTTGGGAGAGAAACCAACTTCCAGGCAAACCCTGTTTCTAGAGAGTTATGCTCTGATATACCTTTTCTATCATACATGCTTATAACAGTGTATCTGAAAAAAGGTAAAAGCCTGAATTTCTCATAAGTCTTTTGAAATACTCGAATTCAAAGCATTGTTTTACACAGAGGTGCTTCAACCCACCACATCTTTTGTCAGACTCCTGAAGCTTTGCTTTTAGTTTTTTAGCAAAAGACCTTTGTATCTGCCCTCATTGTTTTCAATGGGAGTAAACTTAAGATGCCATTTGCAGGAAAAGAAGCCAAAGCATTTGATAGGGAATGTCTGCATTTAAGACAACTAAGCTAAGTTCTTTTCTGTGACAGAAAAGAACTTCCGTGTAATCCCTGGTTCTAGAAAGTTATGCTCAGATAAACATTTTCTACACAAAATGCTTGTAACAGTCTATCTGAAAAAAGGTAAAAATGTGAATTTCTCAGAAATCTTTTAAGATACTTGAATCCAAAGCACTGTTCTACACAGAGTTCCTTTAACCCTGAACATCTTCAGTCAGAAACCTGAAGCTTTGCTTTTACTTTTTTAGCAAAAGGCCTTTGTATCTGCCCTCATTGGTTTCAATGGGAGAAAAGCTAATGATGCCATTTCCATGAAAAGAAGCCAAAGCCTGTTATATGTAATGCCTGCGTTGAAGACTACTAAGAGAAAAGTGGACAGAAAATAACTTCCGGGTAATCCGTTCCTAGAGAGTTATGCTCAGATATACCTTTTGTACCAAACATGCTTCTAACAATCTGTCTGAAAAAAGGTCAAAACCTGAATTTCTAAGAAGTCTTTTCAAATACTTGAATTCAAAGTACTGTTGTACATAGAGTTGCTTTCATCCTCCACATCTTTAGTCAGACTGCTGAAACTTTCCTTTTACTTTTTTAGCAAAAGGCCTTTGTATCTGACCTCATTGGTTTCATTGGGTGAAAACCTAATGATGCCATTTCTAGGAAAAGGAGCCAAAGTATTTGAAATGTAATGCCTGTAGTTAAGACAACTAGGAAAGAGAAAGCTGGGACAGAAAAACACCTGGGTAATACCTGTTTCTAGAGAGTTTTGCTCAGATATACCTTTTCTACCAAGAATGCTTGTAATGGTCTATCAGAAAAAAAAGTCAAAACATCAATTTATAAGAAGTGTTTTGAAACACTTGAATTGAAAGCACTGTTGTACACGGAGTTGCTTTTGCCCTCCACATCTTTAGTCAGACTGCTAAAGCTTTGCTTTTCCTTTTTTAGCAAAAGGCTTTTGTATCTTCCCTCACTGGTTTCAATGGGAGAAAATCTAATGATGCCATTTCAAGGAAAGGAAGCCAAATCCTTTGATATGTAATGCCTGAGTTGAAGACTACTAACTAAGAGAAAATTGAACAGAAAAGAACTTCCGGGTAATCTCTCTTCCTAGAGAGTCATGCTGTGATATACCTTCTCTAGCAAACATGCTTGCAATAGTCTATCTGAAAAAAAAACGTATAAACATGAATTAATCAGAAGTCCTTTGAAATACTTGAATTCAAAGCACTGTTCTACACAGAGTTGCTTTAACCCTCCAAATCTTTAGTCAGACTGCTGAAGCTTTGCTTTTACATTTTAGCAAAAGGTCTTTGTACCTGCCCTCATTGGTTTCAATGGGAGAAAACATAATGATGCCAATTCAACGAAAAGAAGCCAAAGCATGTGAAATGAAATGCTTGGGTTGAGGACACCTACCTAAGAAAAAGCTCTCACAGAAAAGAACTTCCGGGTAAACCCGGTTCGTAGAGAGTTATGCAGAGATACACGTTTTCTCCCAAACATGCTTGTAACAGTCTCTCTGAAAAAAGGTCAAAACATGAATTTATCAGAAGAATTTTGAAATATTTGAATTCAAAGCCCTGTTGTACACAGAGTTGCCTTTGCCTTCCACATCTTTACTCAGAGGGCTTAAGCTTTTTTTTCTTTTTTTTAAAATTAATTTATTAGTTTAGTTTCAGTTAACAAGATTCAATTCCATAGTTCTTGATTTTCAAATTTCCTTTACTTCCCTCCCCCCTCCCCTCACGACAGCATATAGTACAGTATAGGGTCTGCAAATGCATTCATATTAAACATTATTCCAATTACAAAGGCATATTGCACTAGGTGGGATGAAAGATGGTAAGGAAGAAGTAAAACCAAACAATGAGAAGAACAAGATCATTTAGTTTGCTTCCATCAGGATTCAGGCTCAGTTCTTTCTAGTTATATCTCTGGATGGCACATTTCTCACTTTCTTGAGTCATTCAGGATTAACTTATATCACTGCATTGCTGAAAAGAGTCCAGTCTGTCATAGTTGGTCGTCACAGATATGGTATGTCTGTGATTGTATACAAATTTCTTCTGATTCTACTCTTCTCGCTCAGCATCAGTTTGTATAAGTCTCTCCAGGTAATTATGAAATCCGTCACCTCCTCGTTTCTTATAGCACAATAAAATTCCATTACATTCATATACCACAACTTGTTTAGCCATTCCCCAATTGATGGGCACCCTTTAGTTTCCAATTCTTTGCAACCACAAAAAGGGCTGCTAAAAATATTTTTGTACATATGGGTCTTCCTCCCACTTCTATGATCTCTTTGGGATATAACCCTAGAAGTGGTATTGTTGAGTCAAAGGGTATGAAATTATTTATAATCCTTTGGGCATAATTCCAGATTGCTCTCCAGAATGGTTGGATAAGTTCACAACTCCACCAGCAATGTATTAGCATTCCAATTTGTCCACATCCTCTCCAGCATTTGTCACTTTCTTGTTTTTTCATCTTAGCCAATCTGACTGGAGAGATGTGGTATCTCAGAGTTGTTTTGATTTGCATTTCTCTAATTAATAGTGATTTAGAGCATTTCTTCATATGCTTATAGATATCTTCAATTTCTTTCTCTGAAAACTTCCTGTTCATATCCTTTGACCATTTATCAATTGGGGAATGACTTGTATTCATATAGATTTGGCTCAGTTCTCTATAAATTTTAGAAATGAGTCCTTTATCAGAGACACAGGTTGTAAAAATTCTTTCCCAATTTCCCACCTCCCTCTTGATCTTGGTTACATTGGCTTTGTTTGTGCAGAAGCTGTTCAATTTAATGTAATCAAAATTATCCATTTTGCATTTTATAATGCTCTCTAATTCTTGTTTGGTCCTAAAATCTTCCCCTCTCCACAGATCTGTCAGGTAAACTATTCTTTGCTTTCCCAAATTGCTTACAGTATCATCCTTTACACCTAGATCATGCACCCATTTGGACTTGATTTTGGTATATGGTGTTAGATAATGGTCTATACCCAGTTTCTGCCATACTGTATTCCAGTTTTCCCAGCAGTTTTTGTCAAATAGTGCATTCTTATTCCAAAAACTGGGGTCTTTGGGTTTATTGAACAATAGATTGCTATATTCATTAACTGCTGGGTCTCCTGCACCTAATCTATTCCATTGATCCACTACTCTACACCTCTGCCAGTACCAAGCAGTTTTGATGACTGCTGCTGTATAATACAGATTGAGATCTGGCATAGCTAGTCCACCTTCCCTAGCATTTCTTTTCATTAATTCCCTTGATATTCTAGACCGTTTGTTTTTCCAAATAAATTTTGTTATTATTTTGTCTAACTCTACAAAGTAGTTTTTTGGTAAATTGATTGGAATGGCACTAAATATATAGTTTAGTTTGGGTAAAATTGTCATTTTTATTTTATTAGCTCGACCCAGCCATGAGCAATTGATATTTTTCCAACTATTTAGATCTGTTTTTATTTGTGTGAGAAGTGTTTTGTATTTGTGACCATACAGATTCTGGGTTTGTTTTGTCAAGTAGATTCCCAAATATTTTATAATGTCTACAGTGACTTTAAATGGGATTTCTCTTTCTATCTCTTGCTGTTGAGTTTTATTAGAGATGTACAGGAATGCTGAGGATTTATGTGGGTTTATTTTATATCCTGCAACTTTGCCAAATTTATTTATTGTCTCAAGTAATTTTTTACTTGATTCTCTAGGATTCTCTAAGTATATCATCATATCATGTGCAAAGAGTAACAGCTTGGTCACTTCTTTGCCTAATTTGATTCCTTTGATTTCTTTTTCTTCTCTAATTGCTACTGCTAACGTTTCTAGTACCAGATTGAATAAGAGGGGTGATAGTGGACACCCTTGTTTCACTCCTGATCTTATTGGAAAGGCTTCTAGTTTATCCCAATTGCATATAACACTTGCTGATGGTTTTAGATAGATGCTAGCAGCTATTTTAAGGAAGGCTCCATTTATTCCTATACTTTCTAGTGTTTTTAATAGGAATGGATGTTGTACTTTGTCAAAAGCCTTTTCTGCATCTATTGAGATGATCATGTGGTTTTTGCTAGTTTTGTTGTTGATATGCTCAATTATACTGATGGTTTTCCTAATATTAAACCATCCTTGCATTCCTGGAATGAATCCTACCTGATCAGGGTGTATTATTTTTGTGATAAGTTGTTGGAGTCTTTTGGCTAATATTTTATTTAGAATTTTTGCGTCTAAATTCATGAGGGAGATTGGTCTATAATTTTCTTTCTCTGTTTTATCTCTTCCTGATTTAGGAATCAGTACCATATTTGTGTCATAGAAAGAGTTTGGTAGGACTCCTTCTTCACTAATTTTCCCAAATAGTTTGTAGAGTATTGGAATCAATTGTTCTTTAAATGTTTGATAGAATTCACTAGTGAACCCATCTGGCCCTGGAGATTTTTTCCTAGGGAGTTCATTGATGGTTTGTTTGATTTCTTTTTCTGAGATGGGGTTATTTAGGTAATTCACTTCCTCTTCAGTTAATCTGGGCAACTTGTGATTTTGTAAATATTCATTCATTTCACTAAGATTGTCATATTTATGTGCATACAATTGGGAAAAATAATTCCTCATTATTTTTTTGATTTCCTCTTCATTGGAGGTAGATTCACCCTTTTTATTTTTGATACTCATAATTTGGTTTTCTTCTTTCTTTTTTTTTTATCATATTGACTAAGGGTCTATCAATTTTGTTGATTTTTTCATAGAACCAGCTCTTAGTTTTATTTATTAATTCAATGGTTTTCTTAATTTCAATTTTATTAATCTCACCTTTGGTTTTCAATATTTCTAATTTAGTACTTAATTGGGGATTTTCAATTTGTTCTTTTTCTAGCTTTTTCAATTGCATGTCCAATTCATTGACCTCCCTTCTCTCTGCTTTAATTAAGTATGAACTCAGGGATATAAAACTTCCCCTGAGAACTGCCTTTAGTGCATCCCACAAATTTTGGTATGTTGTTTCATTATTATCATTCTCTTGAATGAAATTATTGATTGTTTCTATAATTTCTTCTTTGACCCACCAATTTTTTAGGATTAAATTGTTTAGTTTCCAATTAGTTTTTAGTCTATCTTTCCATGGCCCTTTATTGCATATGATTTTTATTGCCTCATGGTCTGAGAATGATGCGCTTAATATTTCTGCCTTTCTGCACTGGATTGTGAGGTTTTTATGCCCTAGTACATGGTCTATTTTTGAGTATGTACCATGCACTGCTAAGAAAGTAAATTCCTTTTTATCCCCATTCAGTTTTCTCCAGAGATCCATCATATCTAGTCTCTCTAAGATTCTATTCACCTCCTTAACTTCTTTCTTGTTTATTTTGAGGTTAGATTTATCGAGTTCAGAGAGGGGAAGATTAAGGTCCCCACTAGTATAGTTTTGCTATCTATTTCTTCCTCTAATTCCTTTAACTTCTCCTCTAGGAATTTGGATGCTATACCACTTGGTGCATATATATTAAGTAGTGATATTGCTTCATTCTCAATGGTGCCTTTTAGTAGGATATAGTTTCCTTCCTTATCTCTTTTAATTAGATCTATTTTGCTTTTGCTTTATCTGAGATAAGTATTGCTACCCCTGCTTTTTTTACTTTAGCTGAGGCATAATAAATTTTACTCCAACCTTTTACCTTTACCCTGTGGGTATCCCTTGGTTTCAAATGTGTTTCTTGAAGACAGCATATTGTAGGATTTTGGTTTTTAATCCATTCTGCTATCTGCCTCTGTTTTTTGGGAGAGTTCATCCCATTCACATTCACAGTAATGATGACTATCTGTCTCTTCCCTTCCATCCTATTCCCTCCCCTGTTTATGTTTTTGTTTATTCCTTCTCCCTTCCCCTCCTTGAAGTTTTCCCTTTTGACCGCCCCCTCCCTCAGTGTTCCCACCCAGTGACTCCCCTTCTTAACCTACCCTCTCCCCTTACCACTATTTCCCTCCCGTATAATTCCTCCCTTTAGTCTCCTCCTTTTCACCCCCCCCCCTTAGCCTCCCACTATCTATAGGACACAATAAATTTTTATACTTATCAGAGTAAATTACTCCCCGTTTGATTCCAAACCAATGAGAGTAAATTTCAAACAGTGCTCCTCTCCCTCCCTCCAATTCCTCTATTTAATGAATTTATGTGTCTATTCCCGTTAGATTCTTAAACTTCACTGATTAATTTGATCCTTCTTTGAACCAGAACCAGTGAGAATAGCGTTTAAATGATGTTCCTCTCCCTCTTACTTTCCCTTCTTCTATAGTGTGTTTTGATGCCTCTTCAGATGGTATATTTTACCTTTCCCTAGCTCATCCTTTCCTTTTTCCCATTACAGTACCATTGATCCCCTTAATAGTCTTTTTTTTTTAGACTCCATGTTAGTGCATTCATACCCACACCCTCTAAGTATAACCCTTTTGCAGGTCATGATAATCATAAAGATTTCAAATATTGACAGTTATCAGCTCCACATATAGGGATGTGAACATTTTGCTCTTGTTGCATCCCAGGTAATGAGCTTGTGTTTGTGGGTGTGGGTGTATGCACTTCTGCATGTGTGAGTCTATGTTACCCTTGTTTACCTTTTTATGTCCTTCTGGAGTCTTGTAATTGGAGATCAAATTTTCCATTGAGCTCTGGCTTTTTCATTAGGAAAGTCTGGAAGTCCCTTACTTCATTAAACGTCCATCTCCTTGCCTGAAAGATTATGCTTTGCTTTTACTTTTTTAGCAAAAGGCCTTTGTATCTGCCCTCATTGGCTTCATTAGGAAAAAACCTAATGATGCCATTTCAACGAAAACAAGCCAAAGCCTGTGATATGTAATGCCTGCATTTAAGACAACTAGCTAAGAGAAAGCTGGACAGAAAAGAACTTCCGTGTTATCCCTGTTCTTAGAGAGTTATGCTCAGATATACCTTTTCTAACAAACATGCTTGTGACAGTCTATCTGACAAAAGGTAAAAACCTGTATTTCTCAGAAGTCTTTTGAAATACTTGAATTCTAAGCACTGTTGTACACAGAGTTGCTTTAACCCTCCACATCTTTAGTCAAACTGCTGAAGCTTTGCTTTTGCTTTTTTTTAAATTTACAGCATTTATTTGAACAATTTGAGTCATATACTTATCATTCTTTATGAAACAAGTTTTCATGCATTTAGGGTACTTTTAATTATATTCATAGTAAGTGGTGGCTAGGTGGCACAGTGAATAGAATCAGGAGGATGTGAATTCAAATCCAACCTCAGACACCCAACACTTACTAGCTGTCTGATTTTGGGCAAGTCTCTTAACCCCAATTACCCTGTCTTCCACCATCAAAAAAAAAAAAAACAAACAAACAACAAAACATTCATAGTTATGGAATGTAGGGGCTTGTGCAATTGAAATGTTTACTATATAAGAAAAAAAGTGATAAAGTAGGTAAAAATGAGCATTGACTACTACATGGCTTTGTTTTCTCTTCTCAAATTCCTCCTGCAACTGAGGCTATACACACAACACAGGGGATCCCAGCCAGCAGGATGATTCACTGTTACAATTTTCAAATGCATGCCATTCTGTGGACCTCAAGGGAAAAACATTCACAAATTTCCAAAGAAATAGGTCCTTCCCCCACCGTCCCATCCCCAATATTAGTATCAAAACCAAACTGAGTTTGTCCTGAGATGTGAAAACAATTCTCTCAGCTGCATGAGCCATAAGAAAATGAAAGGTTCCTTCAGAGGAAGGGATATGACTTCTTGATTCAAGAGCTCTCCCCAGGAATATCCAGCTGGCAGGCAGGTCCTTGCCTCACCACAACTGGCAGCTTCGAATAACTTCCTTCAGTGCTCTCACCCCTCCCACACTTTTTTTCCTTCAAGGCCAGAGCCAGGAGAATAGGCCTGTTTCCTGCTTCTTGAGAAATGAAAGTCACTAGGTTCTTTGCAAAGACGTGGATAAGGGGCTCATCTTGCCTGAGGAGCACTCTAGTAGTGATAGTAGGCTTGCAGATATCATTGGCTATGGTACTAGGTTCCAGAGAGACCAGGGTACCCATTTTTCCATACTGGGTCACCAACACAAAGATGTGACTGCAGAAAGCTGTGCAGACCACCTGGGTCGGGATACAACAAACTACTTCAACCTTCTGTTTGAGGTCACAATTGGTCTGGCTTCCATAGCAGGCTCATTTAAGTGACAGCTGGAGGGAGTAAAGGCTCGGAGGAAAGCCAGGGCAGGGAGGGAAGTGAGCAGGGGGCACGAGTGGCATGCGGGCACGGAGGCAGAAGACAGAAAAGGAGACATGGGCTTGGGCCGTGCGCACGTGGGGCCAAAGGGACCGGAAAGCCCGGGGCGGGGCAGCGAGGCGCCCCCCCTACGCCCGGGCTGGTGCACACAGGCTGCCCGGGTCAGCAGCTGCTGATCCACAAACCCTGGCGGGCTGTGGTGCCATGAGAGGCCAGGGCTTCCGGGCCTGCAGCCCCAGCGTCTGCCCCCGGTGTCTCCACCTCACTGCCAGCCCAGAGCCTGCCGGCTTTTGCTTTTTTAGCAAAAGGGCTTTGTGTCTGCCATCATTGGTTTCAATGGGAGAAAACCTAATGATGCCATTTCTTGAAAAGAAGCCAAAGCCTGTGATATGTAATGCTTGCGTTGAAGACAACTAACTAAGAGAAAGTTGGACAGAAAAGAAATTCCAGATAATCCCTGTTCCTAGAGAGTTATGCTCAGATATACCTTTACTACCAAACATGCTTGTAACAGTCTATCTGCGAAAAGGTAAAAACCTGAATTTCTCAGAAGTCTTTTGAAATACTTGAATTCAAAGCACTGTTGTACACTGAGTTGCTTTTGCCCTGCTCATCTTTAGTCAGACTGCTTAAGCTTTGCCTTTACTTTTTTGTCAACAGGCCTTTGTATCTGCCCTCATTGATTTCAATGGGAGAAAACGTATTGATGCCATTTCCACGAAAGGAAGCTAAAGCCTGTGATATGTAATGCCTGTGTCGAAGAGTACTAACTAAGTGAAAAGTGGACAGAAAAGAACTTCTGGGTATTCCCTGTTCCTAAAGAGTTATGCTCAGATATACCTTTTCTACCAAACATGCTTGTAACAGTCTGTCTGAAAAAAGGTCAAAACCTGAATTTCTCAGAAGTCTTTTGAAATACTTGAAATCAAAGAACTTTTGTACACAGAGGTGTTTAACCCTCCACATCTTTAGTTAGCCTGCTGAAGGTTTCCTTTTACTTTTTTAGCAAAAGGCCTTTGTATCTGCCGTCATTGGTTTCAGTGGGAGAAAACCTAATTATGCCATTTCCACGAAAAGAAACCAAAGCATGTGATATGTAATGCTTGCGTTGAAGAAAATTAACTAAGAGAAAGGTGGACAGAAAACAACTTCCAGGTAATCCCTTTTCCTAGATAGATATGCTCATATATACCTTTTCTAAAAAATATGCTTGAAACAGTCTATTTGAAAAAAGGTAAAAACATGAATTTCTCAGAAGTCTTTTGAAATACTTGAATTCAAAGCACTGTTGTACCAGAATTCCTTTTGCCTTCCACAATTTTATTCAGACTGCTGAAGCTTTGCTTTTACTTTTTCAACAAAAGTCCTTTATATCTGCCCTCATTGCATTCAATTCGAAAAAAACTAATTATGCCATTTCCAGGAAAAGAAGCCAAAGCATTTGATATGCAATGCCTGTATTTAAGACAACTAGCTAAGAGAAAGCTTTGCCAGAAATAAACTTCCGGATAATCCCTTTTTCTGGAGAGTTATGCCCAGATATACCTTTTCTATGAAATATTCTTGTAAAAATCTATCTGAAAAAAAAGGTAAAAGCTAAATTTCTCAGAATTCTTTTGAAATACTTGATTTCAAAGAACTGTTTTACACAGAGTTGCTTTTACCCTCCACATCTTTAGTCAGACTCCTGAAGCTTTGCTTTTACTTTTTTTCCATAAGGCCTTTATTGTGCCCTCCTTGGTTTCTATGCGGAAAACCAAATGATGCCATTTCTAGGAAAAGAAGCCAAAGCATTTGAAATATAATGCTTGGTTTTAAGATAACTAGCTAAGATAAAGCTACAACAGAAAAGAACTCCCAAGTAATCCCTGTTTCTTTTTTTTTTAAACAAATGCTTTATTAACTTCTGTTTTACATCATTCATTTCCGCCAAATTTTGTGTTACGATCATTTTCCCCCCATTATTGCCCTACCCAACCTCCCAGAATAGTAGTCCTACAAGATATTGCTTCCTCCAATCTGCTCTCTCCCATACCCCCATCGATTTTTCCAGTAGAGGAAGGTGAATCTTTGTGTCCCAATGCCTGCACATCTTATCTCCCTATTACAAGCAAAAGAGTATTATTAATAGTATTTATATATATTTGAAACATTTAATGTTATGACCTCGAATTTCATATCCATTTCCTTCCTCCCTTGTCACCCATTCCTTCTTGGGAGATAAGTAATTCAGTATATGTTGTACATGTCTAGCTATGCAAAACATTATCATAGTAGATATATTGTACAAGGCTGCTTATAATTCCCTCCCACTCATCCCACCCCCCACCTGGTCCATTCCCTACATGATCCTGTCACTCTTCTATAGTGGGTACTTCCAACCTCCCCTCACCCCAAGGATGCCCTCCCATCCATCATCCCTCCTCTCATCCCCCTTCCCCCTATCCTGCTGCAGGTTGAGATATCCCATTTAGTATGTATGTCATTTTCTCCCTGAAACAAATTCAATGTGAATGTGGTTTTGCCTTTTTAGCCTTCCTATTCCCCCCCCCCCTTGCAACCACTTCCCCTTGCTTCTTCTACATGGGATAGTTTACCCTACCCTGTCTCTCCCCATCTCCTCTCGCCACTTTCCTCTCTCACCTCATAATTTCATCCCTTGAGTATTCTCCCTTCCCAACAAATTCAACCTATGCCCTCTATCCATATATAACTGTAACCATATACACACATATTCACATATGTATTCATATGACCACATCCCCTTCTTCCATTATTTTCATACTGAGAAAGATATCATAAGTCACAGTTACTGTTTTTCCATATAGGAATGTAAATAGTTCAACTTTGATAAGTTCCTGTTGATTTCTTTTCCCTGATTACCTTCTCAGGCATCACTTGCTTCTTGTGTCTGGATGTCAAATTTTCTATTCAATTCTGGTTTTTTCCTCAAGAATGCTTGAAAGTCCTCTATTCCACTGAATGACCATATTTTCCCCTGAAACAAAATACTTAGTTTTGCTGGGTAGGTGACCCTTGGGTTCATTCTCAGTTCTTTTGCCCTCTGGAATATCATATTCCATGCCCTTTGATCCCTCAGTGTAGAAGCTGCCAGGTCCTGGGCTATCCTGATTGTGTTTCCACAATATTGAAATTGTTTCTTCCTGGCTGCTTGTAGTATTTTTCTCCTTGATCTGGGGATTCTGGAACCTGGCTATAATATTCCTGGGAGTTTTCTTTTTGGGATCTTTTCCAGGAGGTGATCAGTGGATTCTTTCAACCTCTATTTTGCCCTCTGGATCTAAAACATCAGGGCAGTTTTCCTTGAGAATTTCTTGAAGGGTGATTTCTAGGTTCTCTCCTTGATCATGGCTTTCAGGTAGTCCAATAATTTTTAAATTGTCTCTCCTGGATCTATTCTCCAGGTCAGTGGTTTTTCCCATGAGATATTTCACATTGCCTTCTAATCTTTTGTTTGTTTGGATCTGCTTAACAGCATCTTGATTTCTCATAAAGTCACTAGCTTCCATTTGCTCCAGTCTAACTCTGAAGGAATGAATCTCCTCAGTGAACTTTTGAGATTCTTTTTCCATCTGGCAAATTCGACTTTTTAAGGCATTCTTCTCCTCATTGCCCTTTTGGGCCTCCTTTGCCATTTGAGTCAGTCTATTTTTTAAGGTGTTGTTTCCTCAGTCAGGCTGTTGACCCTCATTTCATACTTTTCCTGGATCCTTCTCATTTCTCTTTCCAATTTTTCCTCCACTTCTCTTATTTGATTTTTAAAGTCCTTCTTAAGGTCCTCTATGGCCTGCAACCCGCTCATGTTTTCCCCTGGGGCTTTTGGAGCAGGACTTCTGACCTCACAGTCCCTTTCCCACTCTAGGCCCCCAAAATAGGAGTCTAGGGTTGCATTCTTCTGTTTCCTTTGCCTTGGCATGTTGCCATTTAATTGCTTGACTTTTGGGCTTGTTGCCACACTATGGCTTTGAGGCCAGATAGAGGAATTTTCGTCCCGAACGTGTGGGGGGGCAACTTCCATTTCTGGCAAGCTGTAAACCCACCCACGACTTCCACCCTAGATCACAATCCAGATCCAGGGAGGTTAAAGCAAGAGCGATTAACCCCAGGACTGATCACTGGATCTCCCCACGATTTGTAGGCTGGGAGCCAGAGCTGCCTCTGAAAACTACAAAATGGCGTGTCTCCTCAGCTTCTAGCCCCCAGGGGAGGCAGCTGACACATTCCCCAAACACAGGTCCCAAAGTCCATAGGACACTAACCTCTTACTTTGTCCTAGGCATGTCTATGTTGATAATTCTGGAGTCGCCACAGATCCTGCTGTTCTGGGGTTCCTCCAGATGGCTGCTGGCCCTGCCACCCTGGGGCTAAAACCTCGGCTCACGCGGACCTGGGCTCGGCTCGGATCCTGTGCTCTGCGCTCTGTGTGCAGCCAGGTCCCAGACCTCTGTGCTGGTCCTTCCTGCAGGGCTGCTGGGCTGTCCTCAGCGGGAGGTTAGCTTCTCTGTGTTGTTCTGTGGGTGCTGGGGCTCCAGAAGTTGTTCAGGGTCCCGTTTTACATAGTTTGGGGGGAATCTGGGGGCAGAGAGGCTTGGAAGAGCTGTTTCTACTCCGCCATCTTGGCTTCCGTAATCCCTGTTTCTAAAGGGGTTTGCTCAGATTTACCTTTTCTACCAAACATGCTTCAAAAACTGAATTTCTCTGAAGTCTTTTAAAATACTTGAATACAAAGCACTGTTGTACACAGAGTTGCTTTAACCTTCCACATCTTTAGTCTGACTGCTGCAGCTTTGCATTTACTTTTTTAGCAAAAGGTCTTTATATCTGCCCTCATTGGTTTCAAAGGGGAAAACCTAATGATGACATTTCCAGGAAAAGAAGCCCAAGCATTTGAAATGTAATGCTGGGGTTTAAGAAAACTATCTAAGGGAAAGCTGTGACAGAAAAGAACTTCTGGGTAATCCTTGTTTCTAGAGAGTGATGCTCAGATATACCTTTTCTACCAAATATGCTTGTAACAGTCTCTCTGAAAAAAAGGTCAGAACCTGAATTTCTCTGAAGTCTTTTCAAATACTTGAATTCAAAGCACTGTTGACACAGAGTTGCTTTTGCCCTCCACATCATTAGTCTGACTGCTGAAGCTTTGCTTTTACTTTTTTAGCAAAAGGCCTTTATATCCGCCCTCAGTTTCAATAGGAGAAATTTTCATAATAGCGTTTCCACCAAAAGAAGCCAAAGATACTGAGATGAAATGCCAGTGTTTAAGACAATTATCTAACAGAAAGCTGAGAGAGAAAGGAACTTTGATATAATCCCAGTTTTTAGAGACTTATGCTCAGATATACCTTTTGTAACGAAAATGTTTGTAACAGTCTACCTGAAAAAAGGTGAAAGCCTGAATTTCTCAGAAGTCTTTTGAAATACGTGAATTCAAAGCACTTTTGTAGACAGAGTTGCTTTAACCCTCCACATCTTTAGTCAAACTGCTGAAGCTTTGCTTTTACTTTTTTAGCAAAAGGCCTTTATATCTGCCCTCATTGGTTTCAATGGGGCAAAAACTGACGCCATTTCCAGGAAAAGAATCCAAAGCATATGAAATGTAATGCCTGCTTTGAAGACAACTAGCTAAGAGAAAGGTGGACAGAAAGAACTTCCAAGTAATCCCTTTAACCCTCCAGATCTTTAATCAGAGTGCTGCAGCTTTGCTTTTATATATAAATATATATAAAAATATAAATCTGCCCTCTTTGGTTTCAGTGGGAGAAAAATTGCAACATTAGTGTTTCTCCCATTGAAACCAATGAGGGCAGATATAAAGGCCTTTAGATAAAAAACTAAAAGCAAAGTGTCAGCAGTGTGACTAAATTTTGTAGGGTTAAAGCAACTCTGTATATAACAGTGCTTTGAATTCAAGTATTTCAAAAGCTTTCTGAGAAATTCAGGTTTTTACCTTTGTTCAGATAGACAGAAGCATATTGGGTAGAAAAGATACATTTAAGCATAACTCTCTAGAAACAGGGATTACCCAGAAGTACTTTTCTGTCAGATCTTTCTCTTAGCTAGTTGTTTTAATCAGAAGCATTTTATATCAAATTTTTTGGCTTCTTTTCATGGAAATGGCTTAGTTAGTTTTTCTTGAATTGGAACCAATGACGGCAGATACAAAGGCCTTTTGCTAAAGGAGTAATTGCAAAGCTTCAGCAGTATGACTTTAGATGTGGAGGGCTCGCGGAACTATATGCTCAACAGTGTTTAGAATTCTAGTACTTCAAAAGATTTCTGAGAAATTCAGGTTTTTACCTTTTGTCAGATAGACTGTTACAAGCATGTTTGGTGGAAAAGGTATATCTGAGCATAATTCACTAGCAAAATGGATTACCAGAAGTTCTTTTCTGTCACAGCGTTCTCTTAGCTACTTGTATTAAACTCAGGCATTTCATATCAAAAGTTTTGGCTTCTCTTCCTGGAAATACCATCATTAGGTTTTCCCCATTGAAACCAAAAAGGGGAAATATGAAGACCTTTTCCTAAAAAAGTAAATGCAAAACTGTTTCAGTCAGACTTAAGATATGGAGGGTTAAAGCAACTCTGTCTACAACAGTGCTTTGAATTAAAGTATTTCAAAAGACTTCTGAGAAATTAACGTTTTAACTTTCTTCAGATAGACTGTTACAAGCATGTTTGGTAGAAAAGGTATATCTGAGCATAACTTTCTAGGAGTGGGGATTACCCGGAAGTTCTTTTCTGTCACAGCTTTCTATTAGCTAGTTGTCTTAAATGCAGGCATATATCAAATGCTTTGGCCTCTTTACGTGGAAAAGGCATGATTAGGTTTTCCCCCATTGAAACCAATGAAGGCAGATATAAAGGCCTTTTGCTAAAAAGGTAAAAGCAAAGCTTCAGCAGTCTGACTCAGGATGTGGAGGGTTAAAGGACATGTGTGTACAGCAGTGTTTAGAATTCCAGTATTTCTTTTTTTTTCTTCTTTTTATTTATTTGTTTATTTTGCATTTTAATTTTTCTTTTTTTTTTTTAATTCAACAAATGCTTTATTAACTTCTGGTTTAAATCATTCATTTCCGCCAGATTATGAGTTGCATTTTCCCCCATTTTTTCCCTACCCACCACCCCAGAATAGCAGTGCCACTAGATATCCCCTCATCCAATCTGCTCTCTCCCATATCTTCTCCCATACCCCCTTTGACTTTGCCATTACGGCAAGGTGAATCTCTGAGCCCCACTGCCTGGACATCTTATGAAACATTTAATTTTAAAACTTCGATTATCAGATCCATTCCCTTTCTCCCTTTGTCACCCACTCCCTCTGAGAAGATAAGCAATTCAGTATGTGTTGTACATGTATATCTATGCAAAGCATTACCATAGTAGATAAAAGACTGTAAAAGATTGCTTATATTTCCCTCCCACCTGTCTCACCTCCCACCTGGTCCATTCCCCACTTTGATCCTGTCCCTCTTTGATAGTGGGTACTTCTAACCTCCCCTCTCTCCAGAATGCCCTCCCCTCCATCATCCCTCCTCTCATCCCCCTTTCCCCTACTCAGGAGTGTGAGTGAGGGTAAGATATTCCATTTAGTATGTATGTGTTTCTCTCCTTGAGCCAACTTCAATGAGAATATGCTTTTGCCTTTTTACCTTCCTGTTCTTCCCCTCCCCTGCAACTACTTCCCCTTGCCTCTTCTACATGATATAGTTTGCCCTATTCTGTCTCTCTCCATCTCCTCTTGCCACTTTCCTCTCACACCTCCTGACTTCACCCCTAAAGAATCATCCCTTCCTTGGGGTGGTTAGGTGGCACAGCGAGCAGAGCGCCGGGCAGAGAGCCAGAAGGACCTGAGCTCGGATCTGGTCCTAGACACCAAACACACAAACAAAAACCCAGCCAAATGAACCTGGGCAAGTCACCCAACCCCAATTGCCCTCCAAAAATAAAATAATCATCCCTTCCCATCAAATTCAACCTATGCCCTCTATCCATGTATACCTATGAACATATGCCAAGTACCCTTCTTCAATTATTTTCATAATGGGAAAGGTTTCATCAAAAACAGTTAATGTTTTTCCATGTAGGACTGTAAATAGTACAACTTTGATAAGATCCTTTTGATTTCTTTTCTTTGATTGCCTTCTCAAGCATCTCTTGCTTCTTGTATCTGAATGTCAAATTTTCTATTCAACTCTGGTTTTTTCATCAAGAATGCTTGGACACAAATTTCAAACAATGTAAAAGGGAGCTCCGAACAACTTCTGGAGCCACAGTACCCACAGAACGGCACAGAGAAGCTAACCTCCTGCCAAGGACAGCCTAGCAGCCCTGCAGGGAGCGGCCAGAGCAGCGCTCTGAGAGCAGGCAGCACAGCGCACTGGGAACCGACAGTGCAGAGCCCAGGTCCGCGGTGATAGCCCCAGGGTGGCCAGACTTTCAGCCAGCTGGTGGAACCCCAGAACACCAGCAATTGTGGCGATTCCAGAATTATCAGCACAGATATGCCTAGGACAAAGTGAGAGGTTAGAGCCCTATGGACTTTGGGAAAAGTATTTGGGGAACATGTGGCTCTAACTTTTTTAGCAAAAGGCCCTTGTTTCTGTGTTCATTGATATCTGCCAACATTGGTGTCAATGGGAGAAAAATTGATGATGCCATTTCAAACAAAAGAAGACCAAGCAACTGAAATGTAATGACTGTGTTGAAGATAACTAACTAAGAGAACCATTCACAGAAAAGAATTTACATGTAATGCCTGTTTCTACAGAGTTATGGTCAGATATACCTTCTCTATCAAACATGCTCAGAATAAGCTATCTGAAAAAATGTTGAAAACCTGAATTTCTCAGAAGTACTTTAAAATACTTGCATTCTAAGCACTGTTGTACACACAGTTCCTTTAACGCTCCACATCTTTACTCAGACTGCTGAAGCTTTGTGTTTACTTTTTTATCAAAAGGCCTTTATATCTGTCACCATTGGTTTCAATGGGAGATAACATAATGATGCCATTTCCAAAAAAAGAAGACAAAGCAATAGAGAAGTAATGGCTGTGTTTAAGACCCCTTGCTAAGAAAATCATTCCCAGAAAAGAAAGAAGTAACATGTAATGCCTGCTTCTACAGAGTTATGGTCAGATATACCTTCTCTATCAAACATGCTCAGAATAGGCTATCTGAAAAAATGGTGAAAACCTGAATTTCTTAGAAGTACTTTACAATACTTGCATTCTAAGCACTGTAGTACTCACAGTTCCTGTAACGCTCCACATCTTTACTCAGACTGCTGAAGCTTTGCTTTTACTTTTTTATCAAAAGGCCTTTATATCTGCCAACATTGGTTTCAGTGGGAGATAACATAATGATGCCATTTCCAAAAAAAGAAGACAAAGCAATTGAGAAGTAATAGCTGTGTTTAAGACATCTAGTTCAGAGAACCTTTCATAGAAAAGAACTTACATGTAATGCCTGTTTCTATAGAGTTATGGTCAGATATACCTACTCTACCAAACTTGCTCAGAATAGGCTGAAAGAAAAGGTGAAACTCTGAATTTCTCAGAAGTCCTTTGAAACACTAGAATTAAAAGCACTGTTGTACACACAGTTCCTTTAACCCCCCCCCCCCATTTGGAGTCATACTGTTGAAGCTTTGCTTTTACTGTTTTAGCAAAGGGCCTTTGTATCTGCCCACATTGGTTTCAAAGGGAGATCTCTTAATAATGCCTTTTCCACCAAAGGACTTCTAAGCAATTATGATGTAATCGCTTTGTTTAAGACAACTCGCTAAGAGAAAGCTGTCATAGAAAAGAAGTTACATGTGACACCTGTTTCTACAGAGTTATGGTCAGATATACCTTCTCTACCAAACTTGCTCAGAATAGGCTATCTGAAAAAAAAGGTGAAAACGTGAATTTCTCAGAAGTCCTTTGAAATACTAGAATTAAAAACACTGTTGTACACACAGTTCCTTTAACCCTCCACATCTGTGCTCAGACTGCTGAAGCTTTACTTTTACTCTTTTAGCCACAGGGCTTTATACCTGCCCACATTGGTGTCTATGGGAGAAAACTTGATGATGCCATTTCAAAGAAAAGAAGACCAAGCAATTGAAATATAATGGCTGTGTTTAAGAGAACTAACTAAGAGAACCATTCACGGAAAAGAACTTACATGTAATACCTGTTTCTACAGAGTTATGGTCAGATATACCTTCTCTACCAAACCTGCTCAGAATAGGCTATCTGAAAAAAAGGTGAAAACCTGAATTTGTCAAAAGTCCTTTGAAATGCTTGAATTCTAATCACTGTTGTACACAAAGTTCCCCCAACCCTCCACATCTTCAGTCAGACTGCTGAAGCTTTGCTTTTACTTTTTTATCAAAAGGCCTTTATATCTGCCAACATTGGTTTCAAATATAGATAACATAATGATGACATTTCCAACAAAAGAAGACCAAACAATTGAGAAGAAAAGGCTGTGTTTAAGACTTCTTGCTAAGAAAATCATTCCCAGAAAAGAAATAACATGTAATGCCTGTTTCTACAGAGTTGTGGTCCGATATACCTACTCTACCAAACATGCTCAGAATAGGCTGAAGAAAAGGTGAAACTCTGAATTTCTCAGAAGTCCTTTGAAAAACTAAAATTAAAAGCACTGTTGTCCACACAGTTCCTTTAACCATCTGCATTTTGAGTCAGCCTGTTGAAGCTTTTCTTTTACTGTTTTACCAAAGGCCTTTGTATCTGCCCATATTGGTTTCAATGGGAGATCTCTAAATGATGCCATTTCCACCAAAGGACTACTAAGCAATTATGATGTAATGGCTGTGATTAAGAGAACCCGCTAAGAGAAAGCTGTCATAGAAAAGATGTTACATGTAATGCCTGTTTCTACAGAGTTATGGTCAGATATATCTTCTCTACCAAACATGCTCAGGATAGAATTTCTGAAAAAAGGTGAAAACCTGAATTTCTCAAAAGTTCTTTGAAATACTAGAATTCCAAGCACTGTTGTACATAGAGTTCCTTTAACCCTCCAACATCTTAAGTCAGAATGCTGAAGCTTTGCTTTTACTGTTTTACCAAACGGCCTTTATATCCCTCATTGGTTTCAATGGGAGTAAACCTAATGCTGCCATTTCCAGCAAAAGAAGACCAAACAATTGAGATGTAATGGCTGTGTTTAAGACAACTAGCTAAGAGAACCTTTCACAGAAATGAACTGACATATAATACGTGTTTCTTCAGAGTTGTGGTCAGATATACCTTCACTACCAAACATGCTCATAATAGGCTATCCGAAAAAAAAGTTGAAATCCTGAATTTCTCAGAAGTCTTTTGTAGTACTTGAATTCTAAGAACTGTTGTACACAGAGTTCCTTTAACACTCCACATCTTTTGTCAGACTGCGGAAGCTTTGCTTTTACTTTTTTAGAAGAAGGCCTTTATATCTGCCCTCATTGGTTTCAATGGGAGAAAACCTAATGATGCCATTCCAGGAAAAGAAGCCAAAGCATTTCACATGGAATGCCTGCATTTAAAACAACTAGCTAAGAGAGAGCTGTGACAGAAAAGAAGTTCCGGGTAATCCCTGTCTCTAGAGAGTTATGATCAGATATACCTTTTCTACCGAACATGCTTGTAACAGTCTATCTCAAAAAAGGTAAAAACCTGAATTTCTCAGAAGTCTTTTGAAATACTGCAATTCAAAGCACTGTTGTACACAGAGTTGCTTTAATGCTCCACATCTTTAGTCAGAGTGCTGAAGCTTTGCTTTTACTTTTTTTTCGTGTTTTTTTTTTTACTGCAATATGTATGACATGGGGTAGGGGGTGGGAACAGGGGAAGGGGGAGGGGCTGTGTCCCCTTGGCTGCTCCTGCAGCTGCAGCTGTGGCAGTTCACTCAGCTCAAGTGCCCCGGCCCGGGCCCTGGCCCTGCGTGAGAAGTCCTTACTCACTAGCTTGCTCCTTTCTCCCTCACGGACTCTCTCCTGCTCTCTCCTGGTGGGTAGGTGGCTCCCACAAGAGCACTACCTCCCTCAGCTCTCCTCAGCTCTGCCTCTGAGCTCTGGCTGGCATGTGGCCCACCCTCGGAAATACAGCCAGGCCCCTGTGCCGCGCCCCACCACAGGTGCTGTTGACAAGCTTCCCCATTGTCTGCCCCAGCTAGCCCCACACTGAGGGTTTCTGCTTTTAGTTTTTTAGCAAAAGGCCTTTATATCTGCCCTCATTGGTTTCAATGGGAGAAAACTTAAGATGCCATTTCCAGGAAAAGAATCCAAAGCCTTTGATAGGGAATATCTCCATTTAAGACAATTAGCTAAGAGAAAGCTGGAACAGAAAAGAACTTCCCTGTAATCCCTGTTTCTAGAAAGTTATGCTCATATAAACCTTTTCTACCCAAAATGCTTATAACAGTCTATCTGAAAAAAGGTAAAAACGTGAATTTCTCAGAAGTCTTTTGAAATACTTGAATCCAAAGCACTGTTGTACACAGAGTTCCTTTGACCGTGAACATCTTTAGTCAGAAAGCTGAAGCTTTTCTTTTACTTTTTTAGCAAATGGCCTTTGTATCTGCGTTCATTGGTTTCACTGGGAGAAAACTTAATGATGCCATTACCAGGAACAGAAGCCAAACCATTTGATATGGAATGCCTATGTTTAAGACAACTACCTAAGAGAAAGCTGTGACAGAAAAGAACTTCCGGGTAATCCCTGTTTCTAGAGTATTGTGCTCAGATATACCTTTTCTACCTAACATGCTTTTAACAGTCTATCTGAAAACACATAAAAACCTGAATTTCTCAGAAGTCTTTTGAAATAGCTCAATTTAAAGTACTGTTGAACACAGAGATGCTTTAACCCTGCACATCTTTAGTCAGAAAGCTGAAGCTTTGCTTTTACTTTTTTAGCAAAAGACTTTTATATCAGCCCGCATTAGTTTAAAAGGGAGAAAACCTAATGATGCCATTTCCAGGAAAAGAAGCCAAAGCATTACCTGAAAAAAGGGAAAAACAAATTTCTCAGAAGTCTTTGAAATACTTAAATTTAAAGCCCTGTTTGGCACATAGTTGCTTTGACCCTGCACATCTTTAGTCAGAAAGTTGAAGCTTTGCTGTTACTTATTTACCAAAATACCTTTATATCTGCCCTCAATGTTTTCAATGGGCTAAACCTTACGAAGCCATTTCCATGAAAAGAAACCAAAGCATTTGATATGGTAAGCCTGCTAAAACAACTAGCTAAGGGTAAGCTGTGAGAGAAAAGCTCTTCTGGGTAATCCCAGGTTCTACAGAGTTATGGTCAGATACACCGATTCTACCAAACATGCTTGTGACAGTCTATCAGAAAAAAGGTCAAAACATGAATTTCTCAGAAGTCTTTTGAAATACGTGAATTCAAAGCACTATTGTATACAGAGTTGCTTTAACCCTCCACATCTTTAGTCAGACTGCTTAAGCTTTGCTTTTACTTTTTTAGCAAGAGGCCTTTGAATCTGCCCTCCTTGCTTTCAATGGGAGTAAACCTAATGATGCCATTTCAACGAAAAGAAGCCCACGCATGTGATATGAAATGCCTGCTTTGCAGACAACTAACTAAGATAAAGTTGTACAGAAAAGAACTTCCGGGTAATCCGTGTTCCTAGAGAGTTATGCTCAGATATACCTTTTCTAGGAAACATGCTTGTAACAGTCTATCTGAAAAAAGGTCAAAACATGAATTTCTAAGAAGTCTTTTGAAATACTTGAATTCAAAGCACTGTTGTACACAGAGTTGCCTTAACCCTCCAAATCGTTAGCCAGACTGCTGAAGGCTCTGCTTTTACTTTTTTGCAAAAGGCCTTTATATCTGCTCTCATTGGTTTCAATTGGAGAAAACCTAATGATGCCATTTCCAGGAAGAGAAGCAAAAGTATTTGAAATGTAATGCCGGCGTTGAAGACAACTAAGAGAAAGCTGGACAGAAAAGACCTTCTGTGTTATCCCTGTTCCTAGAGAGTTATGCTCAGGTATACCTTTTCTAACAAACATGCTTGTTACAGTCTATCTGAAAAAAGGTAAAAACTTGTATTTCTCAGAACTCTTTTGAAATACTTGAATTCTAAGCACTGTTGTACAGAGTTGCTTTAACCCTCCACATCTGTAGTCAGACTGCTGAAACTTTGCTTTTACTTGTTTAGCAAAAGGCCTTTGTATCTGCCATCATTGGTTTCAATGGGAAAAAACCTAATGATGCCATTTCCATGAAAAGAAGCCAAAGCCTGTGATATGTAATGCCTGCGTTTAAGACAACTAGCTAAGAGAAAGCTGGACAGAAAAGACCTTCTGTGTTATCCCTGTTCCTAGAGAGTTATGCTCAGATATACCTTTTCTACCCAACAGGTTTGTAACTATTTGAAAAAAGGTAAAAATCTGAATTTCTCAGAAATCTTTTGAAATACTTGAATTCAAATGATTGTTGTGCATAGAGTTGCTTTAACCGTGCACATTTTTAGTCAGAAAGATGAAGCTTTGCTTTTACTTTTTTAGCAAAAGACATTTATACCTGCACTCATTGGTTTCACAGGGAGAAAACCTAATGATGCCATTTCCAGGAAAAGAAGCCAAAGCATTTGATATGGAATGACTGCGTTTAAGACAACTAGCTAAGAGAAAGCTGTGAGAGAAAAGAACTACCGGGTAATTCTTGTTTCTAGAGAATTATGCTCAGATATACCTTTTCTACCCAACATGCTTATAACAGTCTATCTGAAAAAAGGCAAAAACCTTAATTACTCAGAAGTCTTTTGAAATACTTGAATCCAAAGCACTGTTGTACAGAAAGTTCCTTTAACCATGCACATCTTTAGGCAGACTGTTGAAGCTTTGCTTTTACATTTTTAGCCAAAGGCCTTTATATTTAGCCTCATTGATTTCAAAGGGAGAAAAACTAATGATGCCATTTCCAGGAAAAGCAGCCAAAGCATGTTTTATGTAATGCCTGCGTTGAACACAACTAACTAAGAGAAAGTTGGACAGAAAACATCATCCTGGTAATCCCTGTTTCTAGACAGTTATACTCAGATATACCTTTTCGAACCAAACATACTAGAACAGTCTATCTGAAAATAGGTAAATACCTGAATTTCTCAAAAGTCTTTTGAAATACTTGAATTTAAAGTGGTGTTTTACACAGTTACTTCAACCCACCACATCATTTGTCAGACTCCTGAAGCTTTTCTTTTACTTTTTTAGCAAAAGGCCTTTATATCTGTCCTCATTGGTTTCAGCAGGAGACATCCTAATGCCATTTCTTTTTTTTTTTTTAAATAAATACTTTATTAACTTCTGTTTTACATCATTCATTTCCGCCAGATTTTGAGTTACAATCATTTTCCCCCCATTATTCCCCTACCCAACCTCCCAGAATAGCAGTCCCACAAGATATCGCTTCCTCCAATCTGCTCTCTCCCATACCTTCTCCCATACCCCCATCGACTTTTCCATTAGAGGAAGATGAATCTTTGTGTCCCAATGCCTGCACATCTTATCTCCCAATTATAGGCAAAAGAGTATTAATAATAGTATTTATATATATATTTGAAACATTTAATGTTACGACCTTGAATTTCAGATCCATTTCCTTCCTCCCTTGTCACCCATTCCTTCTTGGGATATAAGTAATTCAGTATATGTTGTACATGTCTAGCTATGCAAAACATTATCATAGTAGCTATATTGTGCAAGGCTGCTTATAATTCCCTCCCACTCATCCCACCCCCCACCTGGTCCATTCCCAACATGATCCTGTCCCTCTTCTATACTGGGTACTTCCAACCTCCCCTCACCCCAAGGATGCCCTCCCATCCATCATCCCTCCTCTCATCCCCCTTCCCCCTATCCTGCTGCAGGTTGAGATATCCCATTTAGTATGTATGTCATTCTCTCCCTGAACCAAATTCAATGTGAATGTTGTTTTGCCTTTTTAGCCTTCCTTATTCTCCCCTCCTTTGCACCCACTTCCCCTACATGAGATAGTTTACCCTACCATGTCTCTCCCCATCTCCTCTTGCCACTTTCCTCTCTCACCTCATAATTTCATCCCTTGAGTACTCTCCCTTCCCAACAAATTCAACCTATGCCCTCTATCCATATATAACTGTAACCATATACACACACATTCACATATGTATTCATATGACCACACCCCCTTCTTCCATTATTTTCATAGTGAGAAAGATATCATCAGTCACAGATATTGCTTTTCCATATAGGAATGTAAATAGTTCAACTTTGATAAGTTCCTTTTGATTTCTTTTCCCTGATTACCTTCTCAGGCATCTCTTCCTTCTTGCGTCTGGATGTCAAATTTTCTATTCAATTCTGGTTTTTTCCTCAAGAATGCTTGAAAGTCCTCTATTCCACTGAATGACCATATTTTCCCCTGAAACAAAATACTCAGTTTTGCTGGGTAGGTGACCCTTGGGTTCATTCCCAGTTCTTTTGCCCTCTGGAATATCATATTCCATGCCCTTTGATCCCTCAGTGTAGAAGCTGC
>WOXC01003364.1:0-218616 GCA_011680675.1 Gymnobelideus leadbeateri
GATCTGTATGAGCAAAGTTGGATGGACCTCCCCCCACCAAGGACTAGATAACTTCCCAATAATCAAATAGCTCCACTTCTCTCATTTGACAGACCGCATGAGGGAAAATTCTTTGTCAACCTCAAATCATATATAATTGGGTGGTCCTCTTTCTATGTTCACATATTCAGGGCTTATCTTTGAAAGGCCAAGACCTTCTTATGACAAAACACAGTGTGTATCACATATAACACATATATCATATGTTATCAGAGATTATATCAGCGCATAACATATAATATGTTATATATAGCATATATCATACTATATATGCATGTATGGAAATGCAAATCCACATATATCTACAAACATATGTAAACACATATATGCATCGTAATATACACATTTTTCTAGCATATAACATTTCTGTTTGTGTATGTTTGTATGTGTGTATAAAACATTTCTAGCTCCAGATCTCCAACATAATTCCATGTAATTTAGTGTCTATAATGCTTGACTTGGAATCAGGTAGCCCAGAGTTCAAATCCTATCTTAAACATTTATTAGCTAGTGAACCTAGAAAAATCATGTATTTACATCAATTTCTTCATCTATAATATCTCACAAGATGTTTGTAAGCAAAAAATTACATAATTACACAATGCTTACCAAACCTCAAAACAATATATGAATGGAAATTTATTTTAATCTCTGAATTTGGGGGGAGATTTTTGAGTGACTTAACTAAGTCAAAATATTTAGATTAAATATGAAGTCACAACAGAAACATAATTACTTTTTGGGAAGCATTATGATATATAAATTAATAGATAACTGAATAAACAAATAATAATTAAGATAGCTTAATCAATATGTTAAACAATAAACAAATTAATAAGTAACTAATCAAAATAGATGAATAAACATAAAAAGAAATCCACAGAGTCATCCATATCAGGGCCTTTTTTCCCCCCTTACATTCAAATTACCCATCAGTCCTCTAGAACATGAATTTATTCTTGAGGGAATCCTAAAATAACTTATTATCTCTATCAAAGTGTGTTTTTCAAAACTAGCACACTAAAGAGATGTTAGAGATGGATATTCAATGAAGCTAAATAGCCTTTAAAAATATTCCATTTTTGTATACCTTAAGGCTGGCTAGCAAGCTATAAAACGACAACAAATATGAAAATAATAACTCACATTTATAGAGTGCTTTAAGTTTGGCAAAGCACTTTATATAAAGTCTCATTTAATCCTCACAACAACTTTGTGATATAGGTGAAGCAGCTGTGGTTGTGCAATACAATTTTCTCCATGTAGTTTTGGACATTGATAGGTAGAATTGCATAAGGATTAGTGACTGAGCATCACAACTTGGAAGCTCCATTTCCTATTCTACCACACACCTCATTTTCAGGGCATGTAATCATGGGCAAGTTCCCTCACCTCTCAGTCCTATATCATCTGTAAGAATGTAAATTCTGGGCTAAGAGGTGCTAGTCAGAAGGTTTCCTCACTGAGAGTCCCCTATACCAATTAAATCACAAGTTCATTAGCAAAGTTAATGGGAGTGGATTTAGGAATAGTACCCCCTACAGAAGCCTAGAGAATATCAAGGTTTTCTTCTCTAGACTGGGCTCTTTGATGGGTATGTTTTGACCTAGATAGAATATGTCTAAATCTACCTAGTAATCTTCAAAGTTAAAAGTTTTCTACTCTTCTAATCAAATCTTACTTCTGTTGGCATGGTTCTGAACTGTTTAATAGGGAGGGTTGCCATATCATTTTTCATTAAATTAATATTTTGGAGGTCAAAGTATGCTTTCTTCTAACTAAAAATCTGAAATCACTTCATTGATAACTAGATGATCTGATTTGGAAACTAAGCAATGAGTAGATGTCTGAAAAAAATGTCACTGGTTTTGGGCTAAAAAACTAGGTTTAAAATTTCTAGAGCTGCTACTTTCTGCCTGAATGATTATGGTAAAGAACTATGAATTCCTTTACTTGAGATATTCAAGAAAAGATTGAATGCCAACTTTTGAGATATTTTATAGTGTGAAATTCTTTTACACTATGGGTTGTGCAAAATCACCAATTATATTGTTTCCAACCTTAAAATCCTTCCATTCTTTGATGCTTTGTGTGTGAGCTTTCTTCTCTACTAAGTGAGCAAGTTGAAGTTTCTTTCTAGTAAACTTCCTGAAGTAACTTTAGTACATGCTGCTATCTAAAAAAGTAGTGGCCACTTGGGACATCTGATGGAATGATTTTCTTTTTTTTTAATTAAATTTTATGTTTATTTTTAGTTCACATCATTCATTTACACAAGATTTTGAGTTACAATTTTTCTCCCCATCTTTCCACTACCCCCTCCCCAAAACAACAATCTCACTTAAAACCCCCTCACCCAATCTGCTTTGTCCTATACCTCCCCCATTCCACCTCTGACTTTCCAGTAGGGCAAGATGGATCTCTATGTCCCAGTGCTTCTATATCTTATTTCCCTGTTGCATGAAAAAATATTTAGATATATATTTTAAACAACTGATTTTAAAACTTTGAATTATATATTCTTTCCCTTCCTCCCTCCTCACACATTCTTCCTGGGAAGATAAGCAATTTAATATAGGTTGTACATGTGTAGCTATGCAAAACCTTCTCATAGTAGATATGTTGTGAAAGACTGACTATATTTCCCTCCATCCTATCCCTCCACCCCCTTGTTCTATTCTCTACTTTGAAAATGTTCCTTTTGTATGCTTCCAACTTCCCTCCCCCCAACCTGCCCTGCCCTCCCCTTTATCATTCCCCCTCTCATACCCTTCCCCCCTACTCCCCTGTAGGGTGAATACCCTACTTAGTGTGTATGTCATTCCCTTCCTAAGCCAAATTCAAGGAGAGTAAGGTTGATTCATTCCTTTTTGCCTTCCTGTTCTTCCCCTCCACAGTAAAATTTTCCCTTGCCTCTTCTATATGAGATAATTTACCCCATTGTGTCTCTCCTCTTCTTCTCTCATTATATTCCTCTCTCACCTCTCAATTTCACCTTTTAAGTATCATCCCTTCCTATTCAATTGGTACTGTGTCCTCTGTCTATGTATACCTGTACATATATAAACACACACTCACCTGTGTATTCATACGCCCATATATACCCTCCTACATAGACATATATATGTGTGTGTGTATATATATGTATTCCTTTCAACTATTCTCATACTGAGAAAAGTTTCATAAGTTACAATGATTGTTTTTCCATGTAGGAATGTATATAGTTCAACTTTGATAAGTTCCTTTTGATTTCTTTTCCCTGTTTACCTTCTCTTGCTTCTTGTATCTGAATATCAAATTTTCTATTCAACTCAGGTTTTTTCAGCATGAATGCTTGAAAGTCTTCTATTCCACTGAATGACCATATTTTTCCCTGAAACATGATACTCAGGTGGTTCTTGGTTTTAATCCCAGCTCCTTTGACCTCTGGAATATCATATTCCAAGCCCTTTGATCACTCTGTGTAGAAGCTGCCAGATCCTGTGTTATCCTTATTGTGTTCCCACAATACTCAAATTGTTTCTTCCTGGCTATTTGTAATATTTTCTCCTTGATCTGGGAGCTGTGGAACCTGGCTCTAATATTCCTAGGAGATTCCTGGGACTCCTGTGGGGCTGTGCTTGGCTCCTAGAGGGCTGTGCTGGACCTTTACTACCGGCTTGCTGGGCTATCTTCAGCATGAGGTCAGTTCCTCTCTCACTTTCTGGGTTCTGTAGCCCTAAAGTTTGTTTAGAGTCATTTTTATAGGTATTTGAGGTGATTATGGGGGGGAGGGCAGGGAGTCTTCCTGCTTCTATGCCACCATCTTGGCTCTGCCCATCTGATGGAATGATTTTCAATGTGTTGCATAAGCAATTGTATAAGTTTTGCTTTCACTTGGCAAGGGTCTCCTGGGATGATTTTTCTTAAATGGTTGAAACTGAATATTAACATAAGTTCTGCTTGGTTTTTTGTAACTTTATCATCTGAATCTCTGTTTGTAAAAAAGACAGATAAGAACCATCATAGAATTTTTCACTAGGCATGCATGTCAGATGGCAAACAACACCAGGCAGAATTTGACAAAACTTATCCAAATATGCCCTGAAGAGATGATGACATTCCATAAGTTTACCATTTGTTTCTAACAGTCTTGTTTCCAAAAGATATGATACTGACAACCACAATTTTATAGAAATGTGTGTGTATCTCTATAATCCTTTGCCCTTAAAAAACACTAAACTGTAAGGTATAGGATATGTAGATATAGATAGGTAAATAGATATGCACACATAAACTACATATCATATGCCTTATACCCTAGTATTTAAGGGTATGGAATATTATATATATATATATATATATATATATATATTTATATATGTGTGTGTGTTTGTGTATGTGCATGCATTTGCATGTGTATGTATGTGTGTGTGTGTGTAGAAAATATCGATGGCAAAGAAGATATTCTTGCTTTACAAAATATAGAATAGATAATTCTGATTATATAAAATTTTCAAAAGTTTTTGCACAATTGAAACAAATAAAACCAAAAATATAAGGAAAACAGAAAACTGGGGGGAAATTACAACAAGTATTTCTAATAAAGGCCCCATTTATCAAATATATATTGCTTCATTCTCAATGGTGCCTTTTAGTAGGATATAGTTTCCTTCCTTATCTCTTTTAATTAGATCTATTTTTGCTTTTGCTTTATCTGAGATAAGTATTGCTACCCCTGCTTTTTTTACTTTAGCTGAGGCATAATAAATTTTACTCCAACCTTTTACCTTTACCCTGTGGGTATCCCTTTGTTTCAAATGTGTTTCTTGAAGACAGCATATTGTAGGATTATGGTTTTTAATCCATTCTGCTATCCGCCTCTGTTTTATGGGAGAGTTCATCCCATTCACATTCACAGTAATGATGACTATCTGTCTCTTCCCTTCCATCCTATTCCCTCCCCTGTTTATGTTTTTGTTTCTTCCTTCTCCCTTCCCCTCCTTGAAGTTTTCCCTTTTGACCACCCCCTCCCTCAGTGTTCCCACCCAGTGACCCCCCTTCTTAACCTACCCTCTCCCCTTACTACTATTTCCCTCCCTTATAATCCCTCCCTTTAGTCTCCTCCTTTTCACCCCCCCCTTACCCTCCCACTATCTATAGGACACAATAAATTTTTATACTTATCAGAGTAAATTACTCCCCGTTTGATTCCAAACCAATGAGAGTAAATTTCAAACAATGCTCCTCTCCCTCCCTCCAATTCCTCTATTTAATGAATTTATGTGTCTATTCACGTTAGATTCTTAAACTTCACTGATTAATTTGATCCTCTTTGAACCAGAACCAGTGAGAATAGTGTTTAAATGATGTTCCTCTCCCTCTTACTTTCCCTTCTTCTATAGTGTGTTTTGATGCCTCTTCAGATGGCATATTTTACCTTTTCCTAGCTCATCCTTTCCTTTTTCCCATTACAGTACCATTGATCCCCTTAATAGTCTTTTTTTTTTAGACTCCATGTTAGTGCATTCATACCCACACCCTCTAAGTATAACCCTTTTGCAGGTCATGATAATCATAGAGATTTCAAATATTGACAGTTATCAGCTCCACATATAGGGATGTGAACATTTTGCTCTTGTTGCATCCCAAGTAATGAGCTTGTGTTTGTGGGTGTGGGTATGTGCACTTCTGCATGTGTGAGTCTATGTTACCCTTGTTTACCTTTTTATGTTCTTCTGGAGTCTTGTAATTGGAGATCAAATTTTCCATTGAGCTCTGGCTTTTTCATTAGGAAAGTCTGGAAGTCCCTTACTTCATTAAACGTCCATCTCCTTGCCTGAAAGATTATGCTCAGTTTTGCCGGGTAGTTAATCCTTGGTTGTAGTCCTAGCTCTCTTGCCCTACGAAATATCAAATTCCAGTCCCTCCGCTCTTTTAATGTAGAAGCTGCTAGGTCCTGTGTGATCCTAACTGTAGTTCCTCGATATTTGAATTGTTTCTTTTTGGCTGCTTGTAGAATTTTTTCTTTAATCTTATAATTCTGGAATTTGGCTACTGTATTTCTTGGAGTTTTCAGTTTGGGATCTCTTTCAGGAGGAGTCCGGTGAATTCTATCAATAGCTATTTTATCTTCTGATTCCAGGACCTCAGGACAGTTTTCTTTGACAATCTCTTGGAGGATGTTGTCTAGACTGCTTTTCTCATCATGGCTTTCTGGTAGACCAATAATTCTTAGGTTGTCTCTCCTGGATCTGTTCTCTAGGTCAGTTATTTTTCCAGTGAGATATTTTACATTTTCTTGCAATTTTTCGATCATCTTGTTTTTTTCGATTGACTCCTGCTGCATCATAGAGTTCTGAGTTTCAGTTTGGTTGTATCTAATTTTTAGTGAATTATGGTCTTCAATAAGTTTTTGAAGTTCCTTTTTTAGGGAGGTATTTTCTTTTTCCAAGTTGGTCATTGCCTCCCTGATTTGGTCTTTAAAATTTTTCTTAAGCTCCTCCAGGAATGCTATTTGGGCTTGAGACCAGATCATGTTTCCTTCTGTGGTCTCTGGTGTGGGCAGAGAGTCTATATTGTCCTGTGTGTTTTGTTGTTCTTGCCCTGCATAGTATGCTCGAATAGACTTTCTTGCCTTCCCCTTCTCCTTTTCAGCTTCCTTCCTTCCCATTGTGACTTCCTGTTTCTTAGTGTCTCAGGCTATGAGTTTGGGGCCTGATCCTTGACTTTGAATACCTCTGGGTGGCTAGTTTATGGCTAAGTCAGGGAAGTCAGTGAGGAATGTAGATGTGTAGGTGGGGTTGAGTCTGACCACTTCAGATTTCTGCCTCTATACCCCTGGGCTATAAGTAGGCTTTTGTTGGTGAGGTGAGGTGGGGCTAGTTGGGTCCCCTCCCTCTCTTCTCTTCAGATTCCTGGCTGTCTCAGTTACACCCTTTCTTGGAGATTCTCAAGCCTGAGGCTATTTCCATTAACTTGGGATTTCAGTCTGGGTGGGAGACTTATCTTTGGGTTTTCTGCTTCATGAAGGAGGGATGGGAGGATCGGAGCAGCTAGAATTTACTTTGCCATTCCAGCCCCTGTATCATACAGGCAGGCAGTTTCTAAATTTCCAGGCTGGGGGCTGAATGCAGCCTGAGAAGCCACTCTCTCCACTGGGGGCCCGACTCTCCTACCTGGCTCCAATGATCCGTTCCCTCTGCGAGATGACTGCGATTCGTCCTTGGTAAGTCTGCAGGCTGGGGCTTTTTCTCTCTCTGGTGTAGTCTGCTTGCCTGCTCTTAGGTCTGAGCTGTGCAGACCCCACGCGCTCTGCGCTCGACCTGTGCGGGCACTCTGGGCAACCTCCTGTGCTGGATTCTGCCACACTCTGTCTTCCACTGGGCTTCATCACTCCGGAATCTGCTCAGATTTACCCTTTTGGACTTAGTGACAGAGGAGCTCAGCGAGGTTACTGCTTCCTTTCCTCCATCTTGGCTCCGCCGAGAATCCATTTATCAAATATATAGAGAACTAAGTCAAATTTATAATATATACCCTGTTTCTTGAGTTAGATCTTTTTATTAATTTGGGGCTTTCTTCCAAGTGTAGTGTAGGGAGGGAATCTGTCTCAGCCTTTTGATTTTTTCCACTGTGATTTTCAGAGCTAGTTCTGGGGGTGGGGTATAATGCTTCCCAGATGGTGTGGTCTGGGGAGAGGTGTAGTCATTGTTCTCTCCTTCTGTATTCTGGCCAATATCCAGGAAAGGTCCCCTATCCCTTGATATTACAACCTATATTGCTCCTCTAGGTCCTTCATCCCTTGGGACAGAAAATTATACTGTTCCTCAGGGCTCTGATCTCTTGGGGACAAAAGTGATTCTGCCTCTCATGACTTTCACTCCTTCTTGACTGAAAGTTCTTTCTGCCTTAGAACTATGATTCAGAAGTGGGTATAAGCAATGGAGTTGCCAAACAGTGTCTGTTCCTGCTTTCATTGCTAGCTCTGAAGTATACTGTGATCTCTGTCTAACCAGTTCCAAGGTCCCCTTGCCATTTAGTACTTGAGAGCTCTTGAAGCTGTTGTTGCTTTGGTTTACTTTACCTAGTCCCATCACTGGTGTTTCTGCCATAAGGACTCTGGGCCAGCCTCCACCTACATGTCAAAGATATCTTTGACTTTCTAAGTTATCTTGGGCTGGAAGAATGTCTCACTCTGAGAATTCTATTAGAGGTGTTATTTGAAAGGTTTTGGAGGAGAATTTTGAGAAAGCTCAACTGAGTGACTTTTTACTCCTCTCTTTGGCTCTGCCCCTCCTCCCTCCTATTATCATCCTTTCTCATCTCATCTCCCATCTTTTCATTTCTTCTTTATATTCTTGTTCCTCCCTTCCCTTCCCCTTTGACCTTTAATATGTCACATTATATAGACCAGAAAACCCAAGGTCCTATCACTTGCCTGTGGGTGTGCATTTATGTGTGTGTGTGTGTGTGTGTGTGTGTGTGTGTGTGTGTGTGTGTGTGTGTGTGAAAGAGGGCTGGTCTCTTTTCTAGATTACTGAAACAAGTCCTTAGCATCAGTTCTCTCCCATTAGTAAATTCTTTCTCTTTCTTTACTTCTTTCTTTCTTTCTTTCTTTCTTTCTTTCTTTCTTTCTTTCTTTCTTTCTTTCCTTCTTTCTTTTTTTCTCTCTCTTCCTTCATTCTGCACTTAGCAATACTTTTTATACTTATCATATTGTATTTATTTATATGTATACACACATATATTATGTATCACATCCTTATGCTATAATACAAACTCCATGAGACCAGGGCCCTGTATTATTTGAACATTTAATTTAACATGAAGCAGAGTTCTGCAAATAACATGTGTGTGATAAATATGTTTTGCATGAATGGAATGGACAAAAAGGTAAGTTATAAAGTTTGTTAGTGAGGTAGAATATTTTTTGAGAATGAAAATACAGCATTATCCAAGATTAGATGACAAATAGATCACATAGAGTAGTGGAGAAATGGGTTTTCTCAAACAAAGATTATAGTTTTTAATGGGACAAACTAATTAATGAATAAATGATGCTTAATAACATCAAGTGCTTGTATTTAGAACTCCATTATGTAAATAGTCTCAGATTTGGCTGTTTTATAATTAATAGTGAAAACAATTTGAAGAGTAAGCTTTGAGTGAAATTAAGTTTGCTCATATAATTGATTTGAGAACAACTAATGGAAAATGGTGCCATTTATCTAAATATCATTGTAAAATGAATCTCCTTTCCCCCTTTCAAAGAATTAAAGTCCTGGTTGAATTGCACATTTAAATACATATATGTTTTCATTTATTCAAACAATGTTTCAGAAGGTAGGGGAGGGGAGCATAATAAAGATTGCAGTCAATAATAATGTGTTCTAGAATGAAAGAAGCCTAAGCACAAAAAACGTCATTAACACATTCCCCAGGCTTCATTCATAAGTTTAGAAGCAGCCCCATTAATCTGGAAATTATTCTTGTAAAAATAAAAGAAAAACTAAAAGGAATTTGGTAGCCTATTATAAAATGTCTATGATGTGGAAGCAGGAAAATACTTATATATAAGCATTCCACCTTTTAGAAATATATCATGTCATTCATCCCCACTGTGGGGGAATAACCCTAAAGTCTTTAGAGACCCTTGCAAACTGATTGAAGCTTAGCATATTGTTTCCCATTATTACTCTTTGGGGTCCTTGACTTTTTAAAGTGATTAACTTCTTGTAAGAAAGGTATGTTGAAGCCATCATATTGTTAAATATAGACACAGCTAATATCTATTTGTATAGACAGGTGACTTGGATCCTTCTCTCCCTCCCCTCATCTTAGTTAGCCAGTCAGCTTGGTAGGGCCGCTGTAGTCTTTCGTCCAATGACCTCCCCATGAAGTGAGCTCCATGCTCCACATGGTTACAAGGCACATGGCCCATGCATGATTTTCACAGGCTATTTTCTCTAACCACATGCATTTATATACATATATATTATTATTATTACTAATTCATGAATGCATTAAAGTCAGATAGGAATTACATTTTAATCTGGCTCAGCCTGCACTGCACTCAGGAGAATGGTGGACCACATGCAAACTGTGGGTTGTATGTTTTATCTCTGTTCTACAATATACATGATTAAAAAAAAAAACTGACTTTACTTAAGGGCCTCTAATTAGAGTAGCCAAACTATTTCCTTGGAAGCTTCTTCTTTTAAAAAGTAGGCAAATTCATCTGTTTTCTTCTTATATTCCCATGCCTTATAACAAATAAATCTTTTTTTTAAAGGATGAAAAGTTGCAGATCATCAAAACTGAGTAATATGATAAAAGTTCTAACACTGTATGGAAGTTTGTACCTCTGAAATTTTAAGTTTTTCTGTATTCATAATCTCCATTTTTTATAGCAAAGTGAAAGCCCATCACATGTAAACATCATATTTTCTTTACCTATTCCCTATTTAATGGACATATACTTTGTTTTCATTTTTTTTGTCCTCACAAGATTGCTGCTATACATGCTTTTGTTTATGTAGAGCTATTTTTTTTATTATGGACCAGTTTGGATTATATAACTACCAATATATATAACCTAGGAATCTGGAATTGTTAGGTCAAACCGCACAGATGTTTTAGCCTCTTTTCATAATTTCAAAGAGCTTTTTGGAATGATTGTGCTAATTCTCAGCCCTGTAATGCCTCCAACACTGACTATTCTCATATTTAGTTATCTTGGTCAAAACTAACTTCGTGGCTGTCTTTCGTTTTCTTTGGTTTTCATTTACATGCCTCATAATATTAATGATAGGGGGCATTCTTTTACGTTATTGTTAATACTTTGGAATTTTTTGGAGATCTGTTTGCTTTTCTATTTTTGAGCACATGAGAATGGATTTGAGATTTACATTTCTGTTAGTTGTCTAAATACCCAAACATCAAACACCAATTAAATTTATTTAATATGTAATTATTTTCCTAGTTCATTGCTTTCCTTCTTACAAATAGATGAATTAATCTTTAATTAATTAATTTAGGGGTTGTGTGGGGAAAATGCTTTTCAATTTTATGTTATCAAGAGTATCAGTATTATCTTTTCTAATTGCCTCCGTCTGGTGTTTAAGAATTCACATGGTTTCCATATTTTGGAAAGTTATATGATGTTTCAAATATAAAAATTAATATTTCTTTTTGCTTTTGGAACAAAACTGGGGTTGACTTGCCCAAAGGCACATGGCTAGTAAGTGTGTCAAGTGTCTGAGGTCAGATTTGAACTCAGGTCCTGACTCCAGAGCCAGCGCTCTATTAACTGTGCCACCTAGCTGCCACTGAAAGTTTTTTTTTTTAATATAGTTAGAGCCTGTATATACTTTGAATGCATTGTGAAATATGGTTTAAGATAATAAAGTCTAAATTTTTGACTGCTTTCTAGTTTTCCTAAAAGTTCTTATGAAATAGTGAGTTATTTTTAAAGAAATTTTAATTTCCCATTCCTCAAACAATAAGGGCTATTGAATCCAATTGTTTATCATTCTTACTTTCTAGTCAGATACATTGATTTACTTTTTGTTTTCTTTTTAAACAGCAAAGTATTTGATCACATACTTTGTGTTGTGTGAATCTATTCCTTCTTTACCACTACCTTTTTGTTTTTCTTTTTGGAGGGCAATTGGGGTTAAGTAACTTGCCCAAAGTCACACAGCTAGGTTTTTGTTTGTGTGTCTTAAGTGTCTGAGGCCAGATCTGAACTCAGGTCCTTCTGACTCCAGGGCCAGCTCTCTACTCACTGCGCCACCTAGCCGCCCACCACTACCTTTTATTTTCATTATTTCCCCTAATATGGTAGCTAATTTTCCTCCAAATTATTTAATCATTATTTAGTAGTTTTATAAATTAATTTGGAAGTTATTGGTTATTAACTATTTAATTATTAATAATATCGATTATTTAATTATTAATTAGAATTAATTATTCAATCAGTATAGCATGATATCTATATTAAATTTGGTATTAGTGTCATTTTTATTATATTGGTGTAGCCAAGTAATAAGTATTGGATATTTCTTTACCTTCCTTACTTCTTTCCTCCTTCCCTCCCTCCTTCACTCCCCACCATCCTTTCTCCCTCCCACCCTTTTACCTTTTCTTCCTTCTTTTCTTCTCTCCTTCCTTCCTTCCCTTTCTTCCTTTCTCTCTAATTTTGAGTGTACTTTGGTACACTCAAATCAATTATTTTATTCATTTTTAGCTATTTAAATGAGTCATAATTTTCATTTTGATTGCATTTTATCATAGAGAATCCATTGTTTCTAATTATGTCTTCTAGGGTCAAACTGAACACAGAAGGAGAAGAGAATAGGTATTTTTTAAGTACCTACTATGCACCAGGAATTGTGCTAAACTCTTCACAGATTTTCTGCCTTTTGATCTTCACAACAACCATGGGAAGTAAGTACAGTTATTGTCCATTTTACAGTTGAGAACATTGAAACAGAAAGATTGAGACTTGTCCATTATCATACAGTTAATAAATGTGTGATCTGAATTAGTAATTATGTCTATTTGTACTCAGTTATTCTTCACTCTCTGCCCAGAACTCTAATGTGCTACTCAGCTGCCTTAAATCCCTCTTCCAGGGGATAATAGTTGAAATACTTCAGCACACTAACTACGACTTTACAAAATTTTCTTTTCTCTAAGCTAAAAACATTTATCTCTGTCAGAAACATCTTTATGAGGGATGGATTTGAGGTCCATGTTGCCCCTAATGAATGCTCTTCAATTTATTAATGATTTTCCTAAATAATTAAATAACGTGCATTTTGCTCATTTTATTTTTTCCCCTAGAACTAAGCATTCCCAATATGATTCACATAGGGCAGAGTATAATAATGATTTCTTCTCTGCCTTTCAGGGAGCTGTGATTTCATCTTTGCAAGTAATGAAACAGAAGCTACCAATGCAAATTAGCAACTGGTCTGTAATTTATACTTCTATTACATTGTCAGGGTCAGTGAGATTTAGCCATATTTGCCCAATCTTTTACCCCCAATATGTGTTAGAGTTGAGAATTAAATTCAGGTCATCCTGACTTTGCCACTGGTTCTCTTTACTACCCAATGCTTTCAGCACTCTTTCAGCAATACCATCATCGTCAAACTCCTGGGAGCTATGCCTCTCAGTTCACTGAAAGATCATTTTAACTTTTCAAACTGTTATAGCATACTTTTAACACATTTGAGTTTGTGATCCTAAAAAACCTCCTGATATTTTTCAGATAAATTTCTTCCTAACCACACCTCTTCCTTCCATAATTGTGAAGTTCATTTTTGAATCCATCTCTAAGGGTTTGTATTTATTCATTTTGCATTTCAGCTCAATATTCTAGTTTCCAAAATTTTTTCTTTCCTCCTTATTCTCTCACTTTTTATATTAGTTACCTTTATCAACTTGTATCATTTAAATGCGATGATCATGTCAATTATACCTTTATCCAAAAATTGATAATAATTCATAAAACCAGCAAACAGCAAAGGGTCAAGTTCTGGGGCAATCTGCTAGACGCCTCCTGGTACTCTGATATGAAACTGTTAAGGACTGACCTTTAGATGTAAACCTTATAAATGCATGGATCTACCTATCTATACTGTTATTGGGCTTAATATATTTTTTCCGTTTATCACATGTGAGAAGTCTAAGTTTGATAAATGGTTTTTGAGGTTTTTTCCCATTAACATGTGGTTAAAATGTGCATTCATTTCCCTATTCTGACAGTTTAGTAACACTTTTTTGGCTTTTTTTTTTTGAGGGGGAAAGGTTGGACAATTGGGGTTAAGTGACTTGCCCAAGGTCACACAGTTAGTAAGTGTTAAGTGTTTGAAGCCAGATTTGAACTCAGGTTTTCCTGACTCCAGGGTCAGTGCTCTATTCACTGCACCACCTGGCTGGCCCTTGGTAACACTTTCAAAAGTGAAAAGTAGTTGTGCCTCATCTGTCCTTTGGTTGACAAAGACATCCTGGCTCATTGTGTTCATTGCTTCCTTTGCTAGATTTTCACTAACCAAATTAGTCGCAGCATAAAGATTTCCTTGGCCACAGAAACTTTTGAAGACATTTTACTAAGTCTTCATGGCTTGGTTCTCTCAAATTGTGGGGGGTGCATAAATGCTAAAAAAGTCATAGTTGCTTCATGCATTCAACAAACGCCGGATATGTGAAAGTGTTCCAGGCATTATGGTGATGGGACAAAACATTTAAAGTTCCTGTTTTCATGAGGTTTGTATATTGTGGAGACAGTGTTGTATGTGTGTCTGTTCACACACATATACATACATACCTATAGAAACATATGTACACAGGCATGTTTGAAAAAATATATATATATATATATGTGTGTGTATGTGTGTGTGTGTTGGTGTATGTGTGTGTGTGGATAGATAGATAGATAGATAGATAGATAGATAGATAGAGTTTAAGCACATTAAATACTACATTTGCAATTTTTTAAAAATACTTTAACGCCTGGTCTCTTGGAGTTCACACTGTAGTTCGGAAGATGACAAATAAGGTTTCTACTAAAAGTCAGATCAAAAAGTCTCAGTCCTTAGGTTGGGAAAAACCAAATAGTAATGCCTCTCCAGTCTTGCTCTTTTCACTGATGATATCATGTGAGTTTCTGTTGCTGAAACTTTGAAAAGGTCAAGGATTTTTGTGGTAAGTATTGTCTTGTAGAAGTCATTATTTGTGGTTAATGTGGAGTCATGTTACACCTCCACGGGGAGGGATGTGTCCTAGAATCACGACTAAGGGAACTATTTGGAAAGCATAGTTCTCAAAGTTCTTGGGTTCTAGATCCTGAGGTGCCTCCATGGAAGTCTGAAGGGATGGGGTCATCAAGGAAGTTGTGATAGTTTGACTTGTGTGCCATGTACTGCTTTGTATCTCTCCCCCAGATTATCTTGTTGCTTATTCAGGAGATCCACTTACATGGGGAATCTTTTGATTAGCTGCCAATAAATAGCCTTCCTTTAACATCTTGTCTCATCTTCGGGATACGTTAAGCATTCTGTGACATGTTATCATTGTGCTATTCCAACAAAGACCCTACCCTTCCTTAAGTTTAACCTTAGAGAATGACCTTCACCCTTTTATCTCAGGATATAAAATGATAAGTAATAGGTGAATGACAAACTATATAGTTTCCTGCAGATAAAAGAGACTATTTTTTAAAGTCTTACAGAGATGAAATGAGTCTTGCTCATTCAGGCACTTGTAGTACAAGGGTTGTATTAATTAGATGGCACAGTTAATGGCTACCATGGTCTAACTTATGCCTCAAAACACTGCAAGCTGTAAAAAGTCAGCTTTTGACAAAATGATTTAAATGAGAATGTCATCATTCCTACTGGAAATAATGAAAACCAGACACATTAATTGACTCACAGCTTGCTTATCAGGTTGCTGTTGTATGGTCAATGATGCATGTGTTGGCACTACTAAAATTCAGTTTCATTTCTTTCTTTATTTTTAAGAACAAACATTAATGTAATAGTCACATCTAGGAAACATCATCAAACTCCAGCATGAATACTGTGTAGAGAAAAATATATTTTTACTGTCTGATAAAAAAGTACAGTGTCATTTACTTCAATGAAATAAGAAATTCACAGAACTTTTGAGTTGCAGATAGTCTTGTAAAGAATATTGTGGAAAGCTAGGAGAGAGGGTAAAAGATGTTTAATGAAATTTCAGAGACACCTAGGTTTGAGTCCTGTTTCTGGGACTCATTAACTGGCTGCCCAGAAAGAAACCACTTACATTATCTAACTCTTGGTTTTTACATCTTCAAAATGAGGCTACGTGCATATGAGCATCTATAGATACATACTCAGCATTGACCTAACAGTTATTATGGAAATTAAATGACTAAGTTTATAAAATTAAAGTATTTTGTGAACCTTAAGATACTATATAAATACCCATATTTATTACTTAACTTGACATATGACAGATGATGATGGCATAGAGTAAGGAAGCAAGCTGACATACACTGTTGTAAAGGACAAGAAACTACAATTCCTGATTTCAAACCCAGTTTTCACCAATAATTTTTCAGTTACAATACAATTCATTTTGTTTGTTTGATAATATTTAATTTCCTCGTTTCCATGCCTTTTACCTTTATGATGTAGTAAAATTTAAGGGATTAAAAAAAAATCGCTTTATCCAATCACCATAGATTGCACAAGTCTTTGTAACAAGAGCAATTATTTAAAATCATGAAGACCTGTGATTCCATAAGATAATAAATGTATCATGCTTGTTCAACTGACTCATGAAAAGGGTAAAGGAGAAGTATATTCCACAATGTTCCATTATCTATTCACCTGGACCATTACTTATGCTTTGACTCCTCCCTCTTCTGATATTTTAACTTACATTGATGTAACCATTTTATACAGTATTTTTTTAATTCTTTTTCTCCATTTGGCATTAGTTCTTACATTTTGTCTATTTTATTCTGAACTCTTTATATTTATCATTACCTAAGGTACAATAATTTTTCATTATATTAAAATGCCATATTTTTTATCTGTTTAAGAGAGGACATATGCCATTCTAAATCCTTCTCAGGGAGGAATCCAGAGAGAAAGAGATTTTGAATGGAAGTAAAAAAAGACAAAGACTAAAATATCCCTGATTTCCAGTTTGTCTCCCTAGAAAAGGTGGAAATTTCCCTTGGGAAAGTTTAGGGACTATGTTCATTGAACTGAGATACCTTGCTTCCCATTCACTGTTCTCTTATTTGGTATGCTCTAATTTGATCAGTTCTCTGGTTCCTGTTTAGTATCTTCATGAACAGATAAGTTTACTTATTATTCACTATCTGTCACCGTTTTTTTTTAAATTAATTAGCATTTAGTGGGAAGAAAACAAGTCTTCATATATAAGCTTAGCTCATCCTTCCTTCTTCTTCTTTAAGTGAGGAAAATCAATTGAACCATTCATAATATTAATGGTACCCAAGTTTTACTTTCTCATTTTATTTAACTTTCACTGTTACTGTGTTGGACTTCTTGCAAACATAGAGATTGCCAGAACATGTCCATACCCTCTTTCTTAGGTAGGGGCTGACGGTTATTTCTTGCCTCTAACGTTTTTTTAAAAAATTTCTTAAGCTTCCTTTGGGAATTTGCTTCAATGATACTGAATTGTTAATTTTCTTATTTTCACTGCTTGGGCCCATTTTATTTGCTTAACATTTTGAAATTTATTTTCAGTTGTTGATCAAGAAAACCTTTAATTCTTACCAACTATCAATGGAAATGATGTTTTGAAGTTATAATTCTATCCAGTTCAACCACTGTGTAACAATCCCCTACTATGTGATTGGTATTGCCAGAAGATACAAATATAAAGACAAAAAAAAAAATCCCAGACTCTGCTTCTAACAACTAATTTTTACTGGAACTTTGACAAGGATCTTAAAAGTCTAAAATTCTAGTTTCCAAATTACTACTCAAAATGTGTCAAAGGAATATTCACTATTCTGAGGCATCATCATCATCATCATCATCATCATCATCATCTAGGTCTCCATTGACTTTCTACTCTCAGCTTTCATAGTAATCCCACATTTATCTTCTTGACACTTTGTATATATTACACAAAAACCAGATAACTAGTTACTAGCAGTAGCAGCAATAGCAGCAGTAGTAGATTACTTCTTTCTCACCTTCCCCACATCTACAGTTATACAAATTCAGAAAGAGATTTTGAATAATTACGGTTGATGAAATTTCCAATAGAATGTAGCATTTTCCTTGCATCAGCTGCCATATAATCTGACTTTTAGAATCCACATCAGTACAAAAGTTTGAATTGATATGCCAAATAGATGCTCATCTGTTGAATAGTTATATGTGTATGTTTATTACATAATTAGAAGCATATTAGAGCCATTAAAGTCTTTTTAAAAAGTTGTTGATTCTTAAAGAATATTAATCTTGGTGCACTGCCCAGAAAAGCTAATGTATAACTTTAATGTAGCTTTATTATATCTTTAAAAAGGTTGGAAAACATTTTATTCAAAGAATTATACAAAGAAGGGGGTGAAGTATTATAAAAAAAAAAAAACAATTATAGATGCCCTATCTCCCAATGGCACTATTGAATAGGTAATGACAATCTATATCAAGACTGCATTTTTTTCTGGCCATGTGCTTGTCACTAAAAGTTAACTGTCAAAATGGGATATGATTTTTTTTTTCACAAGAAACCTTTAAATTCAAAGTGAAGTGGGGCAGCTAGGTGGTGCAGCGAATAGAGCACCGGCCCTGGAGTCAGAAGGACCTGAGTGCAGATTCGGCCTCAGACACTTAACACACACAAACAAAAACCTAGCCTTGTGACCTTGGGCAAGTTACTTAATCCCAATTGCCCTCCAAAAAAAAAAAAAAAAAGCAAAATAAATAATTAAATAAATAAATAATCAAACAAATAAATAAACAAATGAATGAATAAATAAACAAATAAATAAATAAATTCAAAGTGATTAGAAGATGTGGTATAGGATACACAACACTGAATTGGGACACTTGAAATCTAGATTCAATTCCTTTCTATACTACTTGCTATCTATATGACCTTGAGCAAGCTCTGACCCCTGGGGAGCCTCTGTTTTTTTCATCTGTCAAATGAGTTATGTTTGAGTAGATCTGGAGGTCTCACTTGTTTAGAAGACTATGATTCTGTGACATTCCATAATTAAAGTCCTGGTCTTATGCCTCTTCATAACAGGAAGGTGAATTTGGGAATAAATAATTCACAGAAAGTTTAGAGCTAAAAGGAACCTTATAGAACATCTAATCTAACCCCATAATTTTACAGATGACTTGCCTGAGGCTACACTCAAAGGGTATGCAAATTAAAAACAAACTCTGCAAATGTGTTTGGCCAAGGGCAGTGCATTTTCCCCTAGGCTATTTAACTTTTTTTCCAAGTCATTGATTTGGATAAAGACATAGATATTTTGATTATTATATTTTCATTGAAACCAAAATAATGGGTAATCACTCCCATAATGGATGAGAGACAAGAATCCAAAATTACTTATCAAGCTAGAACACTGATGCAAAACAAATACAAAAATGCCATAGCAATTCACTAAAAATTGAATTAAAATCCAATCTTACACATATATTAGTTTTGTGGCCTTAGGCAAGTCACTTAATATCCACTTGTCTCAGTTTCCCCTACTATAAAGTGGGGATAATAACAGCATTTACCTTTCAGGATTATCTTGAGGGCCAAATGAGATTTTATTCATCAAGCATCTAACATGGTGCTTGGAACATTGTATACATTACATAAGAAGTAGCTAGCTGGCTACTAGTTAGATATTTTGTGATCAATTTACTAAATACACATTTGGAATATAGCAAGCACTTAAATGTTAGTTTGATTGACTGACATGGTGATGATGGCAGTGGGTGAGATTTGAAAAAAAAAATGTGCCTGTATATTTGTGAGAGAGAGAGAGAGAGAGAGAGAGAGAGAGAGAGATTAAGTACATGATAAATGGTATATATGTATTATTGGTTGTATGGCACAAAAATAGACTGAGTTCTTAGATGGCCTCAAAAAAGGTATAGTTATGTAGTTATTCCAACCTGAAATAAAGAGGATGATTGAAGTAACAAGAACCAGGGTCTGTAATCAAGGCAAGGGAATTGCGGTTCAAGGTACCACACCACCCCAAAGTACAGGAGTTCCCAAGACTGGCAGAGGTGGCAAGGATAAATGCTTTTCAGCAGGGAGGGTGTCTCATGGAAGGCACAACCTGGCAAAATGTTACATAAGTTATTTTGCATGACAACCAAAGGTCCGTGGAAAGGGCTGGAGAGTCTGGACAATGCTGACATCTGGTCAGAACAGCAAACTCCAGGTGTAGCAATAAGCTGTTTCACAAGATGTCCCCTGACTGATTTGGACCTGCTCCTATCATGTCATCAGGGTCAGGTAGCCTCTCTGGTGGCTGTATTCAATAGTAGGCAGGACAAGGGAAATGATATTCTTACCATATTCTGCTCAAATTAGACTATATACACATTATTATGCTGAATTCTGAGTACCATATTTTACAAAGGACAGTGTTATTATGGAAAGTAACTGGAGGGGGAAAAGACAGGATGGTATTAGGCCTTGGTATGAGCATTAGAAGAAGGAAATGGACATATCTAAGAAGAACCAAAGATGCAGAGGGGACATTATAATTGTCATCAAGTATGAAAGGTGCTATAAAATAGCAGAATTAGGCCAAGATAAAGTTATTATTCTTAATGTCAGAAGGAAGATTTATGAAATGGATGGAAATTACTAAGATCCAGATTTTTGTTTGATGTAGATTATGTGAGAAGTCATAGCAATTGAAGCTAGTTAATGTAGAATCAGCTGCCTTGGTACTAAAGTTTTCCCCTCATTTGCTGCCACCCTGCCCCCATACTTGACATCTCAAAGCAAAGGATGGAATATCATTTATTAGGTATGTTAGAGGACATTATTCCCAGTACTGTATAACAACCAAACATATAAGAAGAAGTCTAGCTAAATTATGAGTGGTTCACCACTGGGAGTTACCTACCAGGAGTGTTTAGATTATTGGCTACATCTCATCACTCTAGAAATATGTTTGGGTTTTACATAATGTGTGGGTTTAGTGAATGCTCAAAGCACATAAAACCAAGAATTCTTGAAGTATTAAGGATGTGGCATGTTAAAAAGGCAAGGAGTTCTCTTCACAAAAGCTAGTTTATTTTTAATCCAATCACTTGAGAATTAGTGCTAGGGCTAGTATATAAGGAATGATCATCAGATGAAAGATAGAGATGAAATCTGTAAATTAGAAATAAAACTTAACAGAAGGTTACACAAGGCAGAGACTGCTGGGAAATAAAACAAAAGGTCAACAAGGCAATGTTGGAACAAAGAAATACATATTAATAAATCCTATCAAACAGAAGTTTTAAATAATGAAGAAAGGTGGAATTTTTAGAGGAAGGGATTTTGTTTATATTTAGATTTTCATAATATCATGTACTATTAAGAAGTATAACAAATGTAGTCCATGGTTTCTTATATTAATTTTTATAAACTAAAAGGAAATTATAGATAATTACATTACATGTATATTATACATAATTGCATATGCATGTGCATGTGCATGTGTGCACGCATGTGTGTGTGTGTGTAAGCCAATAAGTCCAATATTCAAGAAATGTGATACAAATCATTTTTTTCCTGGAAAGTTAAAAGAGAATTTGGATTTTACACTGATCAGCTGAAAGCATGAGGAAAAAATAAGCTTAAAAAAATCAACATAAAACTAAATCTAAGATGGTTAGAGATGTAATAGAAATGTTAACCCCCAGGACAAATATACCAAAGTCTGCACAAGAAACTTAGAATTCAACACATTCTTAGTCGAAAGGGATTGGGACATTGTTATGAAGCTGTGAATTCAATTTTGACAAAAGTAAGGGAGGTAAGAATGAGAGGTTACCCCAGCCCACTTATTATTTGAAGAACGTTTTCCCCCCAAATTTACTGCTGTTAGTTACTTGTTAATGTCTGCTTTTTTCCTATGTTGCTTAAGGACCACAAGTACAACCAACAGCTTCTAAAATCAGTTTCCTACAAAATTTTCCAGTAGCATTGCCTTAAATCCAAACCTGATAATGAACTTGTGAATCACTGAATCACAGAATTTTAAATAGTAAGGCACCTGAGCATTCATCTTTTCAAATTCTTCCCAAAATTTAAAATTCCTACTACAATATCCCAAAAGAGTGGTTATTCAAGGTCCCTCTGAAACTTTTAGTTAAGAATGTTCCTCCTGACGCAATACATTTAACTATTGGAAAACTTTAGTTCTTAGAGTTATTTTTCTTACATAACGGAAAATGTTCATTAAATTGTATCCATTGTTAAGTGTTCTTTCCATTAAATGGGCTCCTTAGTGTGTGTGTGTGTGTGTGTGTGTGTGTGTGTGTGTGTGTGTGTGCATGTGTGTTGCAAACTTTGGCAGTCTAATGAAGCCTATGAACTTCTGAAAATAATATTTTACATGCATAAAAATTTCATAGCAATATGAAATATATATAATAAATGTATTAGTGTAGTTTTAAGCTATTAATACATAAAACCATACTCAGATTTTTGGGGGAGCCTGTACTGAAATAAAGATATAGATAGATAGATAGATAGGTAGATAGATAGATAGATAGATAGATAGATAGATAGACTGATTGATGATAGAGATATATTCACAGTTCAAATTCAAATGCTTTATGAGTCATTAAACCTCATCTGAGAATCCCTCCTTTAGCCCCACAAAGAACAAATCTAGTCCATAATCCAAATAACGTTTTTAGTTGAACACAGTTTCCTAAGGCTCTCTTCTCCTGGTTAAATATCCTCAATTCTTTCGACTGGTTCTGGTTTCCCTTTTTTGTCTTCCTGCTTGGAAATAATGTCTTTTCTTTCCCTCTATAATGTCACAATGTTGACTTATATTGATATTTTGTTCAACCAGAACCCCCAGATCAAATTAGACATGCTTCTCAAATTAGACATTATTTCCTTATAATTCTGAAGGCAATTTGTGACCCCAAATGTAAGGCATTTATCCCCATTCAATTTCACCTCTTAAATTCAATATAATATTCTAGCCTCTAAAATCAACGTGGATTCCAGTTTTCATCTGTAAGTTTCCTACCCCATACAGTTTTGTTGTCTATAGATTTATCTAAACTCACCATCATCTCTATCCTTATTCAAGTACATTTATTTTTAATGTTAAAGAGCAGCAGACCAAATGCAGATCCTGAGGTATTCCACTTGGGATGTCAAATTAATAATCACTAAGCTTTACTTCCATTCAACCAGTTTTAATTGATCTATTTCCTATAATTCTACTGTCACCTATCTTAAATCTTTCATTTTCCTACATATATGTAATGTATATACACACATGCATACATATGCATGCAGTATGCATATGTGTAGCATATGTGCATGTCTGTGTATATGCATACATGTACATACATATACACACATACATGTCTATGTATATGCATACACGTACATACATATACACACATACCTACATACATACATACATACTACTGCTACTATTACTGCTACTACAGCTACTACTACATGAATGATAATAGTAATAACAATGACAACTAGATGGCATATCACATTCTAAAATGTTTAATTCTGTGTTTTTTATCTCTACCTGAGACCTAGAAAAGGATATGACTTATTTGAGATCATATTAATGATAAATAACAGAACAGGATTCAAATATACCTCTTTGCATTCAAAATCCAAGGCTCTTTGGTTCTACTCCAATAATTGTTTAGATATATGAGATAAAAAAATCTCACATTTACATACAAAATCAATTTCACAATTATAAAATGAGAGAGACATGGCTAAAGATAAATTCACCTTAAAAATTCTGGATTTTTGTGGAGTGGATTCTCATTATGACTCAAGAAAGTAATATGATGGAAAAAATTTCACATGGTCTTATAGTAGATTCCATTAAGAGAAGAAATATGTCAAAGACTAGGTAGATAATAGTGTAAAGCCAATCATGACTCCCCCTTACAAATAATTTAAGGATCTAATAGTATAGTATAGTGAACTCTCTATTCAGCAATTAACTAAAGCACAAAATTCACAACAATATAACATAACAATTTATTACCAAGGTGGCCTCATAAACTTAAACAAAACAGAGCATTCAGTAAGTTACAATCTGCTCATTCAATACAGAGTATCCAAGTAAAGTAATTTTGACTTAAGGCTGGCTTCCAATCATCTTTAAGGGGTAGCAGAAAGTAGAAACACCATCCACCCCTAGATCACATTAAGTCACAATCTCATCAGTCAATACAAAGTACCCAAATAAAGTTTTCTTTCATCTTGACTGGAGGCTGACCAAACCCTATGGTTCTTCTTCCACAGGCTGACCACTCCCAGATCTTGCCTGGACTCACATGACTCTTGCCTGGACTCACACAGCTCTTGCCAGGACTCATATGTAGGCAGCTCTCTGCTCTTCTTTCATACCTCAGCTTACAGGGACTGCTCCACTACAAGCTCTTTGAAGTTTCTATTTCTAGGAAGACAAAGCTTAACAGAGCTACATATTCACATACATTGCCAGCACTATCATCTCAATTTGCTTTCTGTCTGACAAAGTAATACAAATCAACAAACACTACTTCTCTCTGAAAAATCAAACACAAATCAATAATAAAGTCCCAGGACTTCTGTAACAGCAATAGAGTCCTTTTTCAGGAGTTCTGTCTAATAACAACAGAGTGTTCTAGAATGCTGACATCACAAACATTCTCTCTCTCAGTTTACAAAAATAACAGATTAACAGTGCCAAAATCATAAGCATTCTCCCTCTCATTTCTGCTTGGTCCCAGCTCTGCTTGCACTTTTCTCTGCTCTGATCCTTCCTGTTCCACCCTTCCTGTTCTACCCTTCTTCTTCTGCTCTTGTGGCAAGCTCCCACCACCATGGGCTCCATGTGATGAGGTTAGGCCTATTAAGGACAGGGAAGGTCTCCAAACTCCCTTAGGCCTATTAAGTGCAACACAATGTAAACTTTTTTCCAACAAAGAATTTTTATATACTCAAAGGCCAGGCTCAAAGGCACTTGAATAGCTGAACCAAGCAGCAAAGTACTACTTTGCTTGCTAGTACAAATAGCCATATTGTGTTCAACTGACCAAACAAAATCTGGAATATTTTCTTACCATTTTGGACATGATGTTTTAGAAAATATATCAAATGCCTGGTAACTCCCACCAGAATCTGGCTAGTATTTTGAAGGTTTTCAATTCATGTCATTTGAGGATTGGGAAAGAAATATTAAAATTCTTCTGATTTGTGTCAGCAGTGAGAATAAGGAACCATGTTTGTAAGATACAAAGGTAGATTTCATCTTAATGTTAAATAAATATGAGGATTAGAGCTATTCCAAGGTCAGATGGGCTACCTACTGAGAATAGAAGTTCTGCTTCACTAGAAATCTTCAAAAAAAGACTGGATGTACATTTGAATGGTATATGGGGTTCCATTTCAAATTTAGTTTAGAATACATCATCTCTGAGGTTTTTTGCAAGAATGAGAATTTAGGAAATAATGTTATTGCATAGGAGTGCCTTCCTTTCCCCATCTTATGTTGTAAATTTTGTGGATTATAAATCTCCTCTGGACTTAATTCCAAATTAGCCATGCTTATTACATACCATTTTGAAAAAGTTTCTGAGCATTTAGCTTTCCTATCCTGCTCTGTCTTGATAGTATTTTTAAATGATGTTCAGAGAAAGTAAAAGATGAAATTGGAAAGAAGTCTTTAAAATATGAAAAGGACCTTTTATCCTATAAAATGTAGTATTTTATGTTTAAAAAAGAAAAAAATAGAAAACAAAAGAAAAAAGTTACATATTACATAATGCCAGGAAATTTTACCCCCCCAAAATTGATGCCAGTGAAACACAGTTCTTTGCTACTATCTTCCAATATATTCAGTGCCATTGATAATAAAAATCTTCAGATTTCAAGAGGGGCTAGGGCCATAATTTCCACCAAATAAGGTTATCATAATACAGTAGGGCAAATCTCTGTGGAAGTACACTCAGGCATTTCACTTTTCCTTGTGTCCAGTCATATTTGAGTGGGGGGTTGGGGGTGGATTAGAGCAGAAATTATATTACTTCTGTCCCAGTTGCTGAATTCTACCAGTCATCATAAATATAATAAATAAATATGATATAATGTAAAGTTGAAATAACCTAAATTCTTAGGTTCTGTAACTAATTGAAATTAAAAGAGCCTCATGACTAGATAAGAGCTACTCCATGGGGCAGAATAATTGTAACATTCCATATAAAGGCATTTGTGCCACTATTGTACCATTTTGGCATTCTTATGGAGTTCAAATTTATGGAGGATTCTCAATGCCCATGTTCTCACAATGCTTCTAACAGCCCATGTTCAGAACTTAATCATATATTACTATTTGCCTCATATGTTCACTCAGTTTACAAGTGTTGTCACATCTATCTCCATAACACTCTCCACTATATTCCCTTTTCTTGAATCACACAGTCATAACCCTTTCCTAGATTTTACTGTCTTTCCTGTAATTTTGAGATCATCTCATAATTCCTCTCCCTGTCTGCCATTCTTCTCTCTTCCCTTTACTCAATTGCAAAAGTGGCTTTCCTAAAATACAAAGTTTACCATTTTAACACCACCCCCGCTCAATAGATGTAATAGTTCCCTCTGGAGGCTCAAATATGTGCTCCTCTGTTTGGTATTTAAATCTCGTCACATCATGGCCCAGTTCCTACTTTTCCAAGTAACTTAACCATTCCTCCCCTTCATAGACAGGCAATCTCTATAATCTCTCTCTTCCCCTCCCTCCTTCCCTACCTACCCCTCCCCCCTCTTTCTCTCAATTCCAGGTAATTCTTGAGCCATGCCAATTGAATTTAAGCTATTTGTCTTTGTGAAAGATTTACACTGTATGGATGAAATCCTGCTACATCAGTTTCACCTTTCTGATAAATTTAGAAAAATATTTGGGGAGGGGGAAGAATCTTGTTCATTTGAAACTTTTTTCAAATAAAGAAAAAAAAAACTTCATTTGTAAGTCAAAATTATTGATACTATATTTACCATGAAAAGATGTGGGTCATGTGTTTCTGATTCTTTGCACTTAAAGTAGAGTTTAATCATGGACACATTGTGAATTATTTACCCTAGTTGAATGCTAAATAATCTATCATTGACTCCCGTGTTAAAATGCCTTCTGCTAATGTTAAATTCTGATCAGTTCCTTTTAACTTAAGAAGTAGTATTTTTTGTAACCATAAGGGCATTGTTAACAGAACCTGTGGTGCTTGACAATCATTTCTGAAAGATCTGGTCAGCCTGGCAAAAATTCCAGCATCTCATAATCCTAAGGAGAGGAAAAAAAAAAAACAAAAAAACCACAACTCCTCTTAGAGGAAAAAAAAACCAAAAAACAAATCCCTCAAGGCCAAAAAGCCCACTACTAAGGGCCCTAAGCAAACCTTGCTCCTTTTGTTAATGTTTATAGGCTCCTGAATATCATTCTGGAAAGCTCCTTAGATGTTATTTAAACCAATCCCCTCATTTTAGAGATGAAGAAAAAGACCCAGAGAGTTCAATTTCTTTGTCCAAGGTCACATTGTTAAGTAGTGAAACTGGGATACTAGAACTACAAAAACTTTTTAATTACAGATCCAAATTGTTCCAATGTACTCACTACACTACCAATAAAACATTGGTTATGGGGGTAACAAATGAAATATTAGATACCAACTTTCAACAAATGTACAAATTTAAAATCCTAGGAATATACAGATACCACCATTGGTATGTCTATGTATCCATAACTGCCATATACTTTTATATCACTTTGTTTTTAAAAATGAATTATCATTTTTTCCCTAAATGGTTAACTGCTCACAATGTATATTTTAACTTCAAGGATCTGTGATTCTTCATGTTTGTCTATGTTGCCTTGATAGAGATTGGAATATCTTCAGGCCTTAGTAAATCTGCTATTTCTCCAGTTCTTATGACTAAAACAATGAGTTTGTTACAGTCTAAATTTGTTTCTGTCCAGGTCTCCTGTAACCTTGAGGACGTAGACATAGAACAAAAGAAAAGAATACTCTCTAAGCAAATGCACAATTTTGATTGAGAACAAAGATGTAAAGAGGATTGTGAGATAAATAAACCAGAAGGAGTTCAGATCAAAAAGAAAAATATAAATATATAGTAATGTAAGTTCAACTGTTGAGCTCATGGAATTTCAGGGAAACTATTAACATATATCAAAATAAACTCCCATATCATAAATATAGAATCCTTGGCATTAATACTGAGCATAAAAGACAAATAATTGTACAACTCTTGATTATCTGTCCTTGACCCAACAAAAATTGTTTTGGAAATCAAATGGGCAATTTTTAACTTTTGGAGGGAGGGTCCTGGAGATATATAGGTTGAAAGAGATTGATTAATTGATATATTGTCGGCTCATTCAGAGAGAAGACAAAAAGAAAAAAAAGAGATTCAGAGAAAGAAAGAGGAGAGAAGGCAAGGGAAGGAGGAGAAGAAAGGAGAAAGAAGAGGGGAATAGAGGAAAAAAAGAAGAGAGGGGATTTAACGATGGTGTTGCTGGATCAAAAGGTACATATAATTTTATAGCCTTTTCAATATAGTTCTAAACTGCTCTCCAAAATGATTAGATCAGTTCACAACTCCACTAACAATGCATTAGTGTATTATTTTCCTCATATCCTTTGTAACATTTATCATTTTCCTTTTCTGTTTTATAAGGCAATCTGATATGTGTGGGGTTGTACTTCAGGTTTTTATTTTTAATTTACATTTCTCAGATAAATAGTAATTTAGAGTATTTTTTTTTCATATGACTATAAATAGCTTTGATTTCTCTGTCTGAAAATGGCCTGGTCATATCCTTTGATCATTTAACAATTGGGACATGGCTCTTATTTCTTTTTTTTTTATTTGTCTCACTTTTCTATATACTTGAGAAATGAAGACTGTATCAGAAAATTTTGCTGTAATTTTTTTTACACTTATGATCACTCACTCTGTATTTCCCTCCATCCTATATTTGCACCATTTGTCCTACTTTCTCTTTTCACCCTTACCATACTCAAAAGTGTTTTGCTTCTGCCTACAATTTCCCCTAATACATCCTCTCTTCTATCAGTTCCCTCCACCCTTACCTTATCCCCCTTCCCTCCTACTTTCTTGCAGGATAAGATGGATTTCTATACCCAACAAAGCATACATGTTATTCCCTTCTGAGACAGGTACAATGAAAGTAATATTTAAGCACTTCCCCCATCATCCCTATCTTCCCCTCCCCTATAAAAGATCATCCAAGACTCTTTTATTTGAGATAATTTACCTCATTCTATTTCTCCCTTACTCTACTCCCAGTGCATTCCTTTTCTCATCCTTTAAATTTTTTTTTAAGATTTCATCCCATCATATTCAACTCAGGTCCGTGTACTTTATGTATTCTTTTTCTAACTGTACTAATACAGGAGAAAGTTGTTAGGAGTTGCAAGTATCATCTTTGCATGTAGTAATGTAAACAATTTAACCTTATGGAATCCCTTATGAAGTCTCTTTCCTGTTTACCTTTTTATGTTTCTCTTGAGTCTGTTATTTGAAAGTCAAATTTTCTATTCAACTCTGGTCTTTTGATCAAGAATAATTCAAAATCCTCTATTTCACTGACTATCTATTTCTCCCTCCTGAAGAATTATACTTAGATTTATTAGGTTGATTAGATTCTTGGCTGTAATCTTAGCTCCTTTGCCTTTCAAAATATCACATTCCAAGTCCTTCAATTCTTTAATACAGGAGCTGCTAAATCTCATGTTATTCTGACTACAGCTCCACAGTATTAAAATTGTTTCCTTCTGATTGTTCGCAATATTTCCTTTTTAACCTTGGAGCTCTGGAATTTGAGTATAATATCCCTTGGGGATTTTCATTTTGGAATCCATTTCAGGAGATGCTTGATGGATTCTTTCAATTTATGCTTTACTCTCTGGTTCTAGAATGTCAGAGAATCTTTCCTTGATAAGTTCTTAAAAGATGACACAAGTTATTTCATTGATGATGATTTTCTGCTAGTCTAATAATTCTTAAATTATATCTCTTTGCCCTGTTTTCCAAATCAGTTGTATTTGCAAGGAGATATTTTATATTTTCTTCATTTTTTCATTCAAGCTAATGTTGTCATTAGCTTCCATTTGCCCAGTTCTAATTTTTATGGAATTATTTTCTTAAGTGAGGTTTTATTTCCCTTTTGTTTGTGTTTTTTTAATATGACCAATTATACTTTTTAAGGAGTTCTCTTCAGTGAATTGTTATACTTTTTACCCCCATTTGACCAATTCTGCTTTTTAAGATATACTTCTCTTGAGTAGATTTTTTGAGCCTCTTTTAGGATTTGATCTTCTCTGTCTCTCTCTGTCTCTGTCTCTCTCTGCCTATCTGTCTCTGTCCCTCTCTCTGTCTCCTCTCTCTCTCTCTCTCTCTCTCTCTCTCTCTCTCTCTGTGTGTGTGTGTCTGTCTGTCTGTCTGTCTCTCATATTTCCTTCAGTATATTTTTTGTGGCTCCTTTATTAAATCAGTGACTATTTTCACGACTTTCTTGTATCACTGTCATTTCCTTTTCTATTTTCTCTCTATTTCTCCTATTTATTTTATAAAATCCTTTTTGACCTTTTATTTTTAAAATTTATTTATGGTAGAAACAGGACTTCCAAATGGCTCCAGCTTCCACCTCTTCCAATTTATGTAAAAATTACTCTAGACAAACTTTGGAGTTACAAAACCCACAAAATGACAGAGAGAAGCTAACCTCCCACTGAAGACAGTCCAGCAGGCCTGCAGGAAGGGGCCAGTACAGTACTCTGGGAGCCAAGCCAAGCCCTGCATAAGCCCGAGGTTTTAGCCTCAGGATGGCCACACCAGCCACCAGCTGGAGGGACTTCAGATCACCAGCACCTGTAGCAGTTTCCAGAATTATCAATACATAGATGCTAAGGACAAAATGAGAGGTCAGTGCAGTGTGGACTTTGGGATCTGGTAGTTCAGGAGTACAGTCTGGTCTTATACAACCTGGAGTGAAAAGCCACTAAGGGCCCACAGCCATGCAGGTGCCACCACATGGTGGCTTCAGCTCCTGTCTTGCAGACTGTAGGGCGACCAAGTGATCAGTCTGAGGGGTAATCACTCTTGTTTTAACCTGCTTTGATCTGGATTGTGGTCTAGGATGCATAACCAGCTTGCCAGAGAATGAGGAGGCTCAGAGAGTGCACCCAAGTAAGAGCTCCAGAAGCTGCAAAAATCCCAGTGATTGGGACAAAGCTCCCCTGTCTGGTAGCAGAGTCCTACTGTGGCAAAAAGCTCAAAAGTGAAGCAACTGAGCAGCAACATGAGCAAGCAAAGGAAGCAAAGCAAGAAGAGCAATCCAACTTTACACTCCTATTTTGGGGTCAAAAAGGATCAAAGCATGGAACAGGAGGAAGATAATGAAGTCAGAATTGCTGCACCAAAAGCTTCCAAGAAAAATATGAGTTGGTCACAGGCCATAAAGGATCTTAAGAAGGATTTTGAAAACCAAATGAGAGAAGTGGAGGAAAAATTGGAAGGAGAAATGAGAACAATGCAAGAAAATCATGAAATGAGAGTCAACAACCTGACTAAAGAAAATAACACCTTAAAAATAGACTAAGTCAAATGGCAAAAGAGGCACAAAAAAGCAATCAGGAGAAGAATGCCTTAAAAAGCCAACTTTGCCAGTTGGAAAAAGAATCGCAAAAGCTCACTGAGGAGAATCATTCCTTCAGAATTAGATTGGAGCAAATGGAAGCTACTGACTTTATAAGAAATCAAGATTCTATTAAACAGATACAAACAAATGAAAAAATAGAAGGCAAGGTGAAATATCTCATTGGGAAAACCACTGACCTGGAAAATAGATCCAAGAGAGATAATTTAAAACTTATTGGACTACCTCAAAGCCATGATCAAAAGAAAAAAAAAAACCTAGAAATCATCCTCCAAGAAATTCTCAGGGAAAATTGCCCTGATGTTTTAGAACCAGAGGGTAAAATAGAGGTTGAAAGAATACACCAATCACCACCTGAAAAAGATCCCAAAGAGAAGACCCCTAGGAAAATTATAGCCAGGTTCCAGAATTCCCAGATCAAGGAGTAAATATTACAAGCAGCCAGGAAGAAATGATTTGAATACTTTGGAAACACAATCAGGATAACACAGGATCAGGCAGCTTCTACACTGAGGGATCAAAGTGCTTGGAATACTATATTCAGGAGGTCAAAGGAGCAAGGATTAAAACCAAGAATCACAGATGGCGGAAAGGAAGCAGTAACCTTGCTGAGCTCCTCTGTCACTAAGTCCAAAAGGGTAAATCTGAGCGGATTCCAGAGTGATGGAGCCCAGTGGAAGACAGAGTGTGGCAGAATCCAGCCCAGGAGGTTGCCCAGAGTGTCCGCACAGGTCGAGCGCAGAGCGCGTGGGGTCTGCACAGCTCAGACCTAAGAGCAGGCAAGCAGACTACACCAGAGAGAGAAAAAGCCCCAGCCTGCAGACTTACCAAGGACGAATCGCAGTCATCTCGCAGAGGGAACGGATCATTGGAGCCAGGTAGGAGAGTCGGGCCCCCAGTGGAGAGAGTGGCTTCTCAGGCTGCATTCAGCCCCCAGCCTGGAAGTTTAGAAACTGCCTGCCTGTATAATACAGGGGCTGGAATGGCAAAGTAAATTCTAGCTGCTCCAATCCTCCCATCCCTCCTTCATGAAGCAGAAAACCCAAAGATAAGTCTCCCACCCAGATTGAAATCCCAAGTTAATGGAAATAGGCTCAGGCTTGAGAATCTGCAAGAAAGGGTGTAACTGAGACAGCCAGGAATCTGAAGAGAAGAGAGGGAGGGAACCCAACAAGCCCCACCTCACCTCACCAACAAAAGCCTACTTATAGCCCAGGGGTATAGAGGCAGAAATCTGAAGTGGTCAGACTCATCCCCACCTACACATCTACATTCCTCACTGACTTCCCTGACTTAGCCATAAACTAGCCACCCAGAGGTATTCAAAGTCAAGGATCAGGCCCCAAACTCATAGCCTGAGACACTAAGAAACAGGAAGTCACAATGGGAAGGAAGGAAGCTGAAAAGGAGAAGGGGAAGGCAAGAAAGTCTATTCGAGCATACTATGCAGGGCAAGAACAACAAAACACACAGGACAATATAGACTCCCTGCCCACACCAGAGACCACAGAAGGAAACATGATCTGGTCTCAAGCCCAAATAGCATTCCTGGAGGAGCTTAAGAAAAATTTTAAAGACCAAATCAGGGAGGCAATGACCAACTTGGAAAAAGAAAATACCTCCCTAAAAAAGGAAATTCAAAAACTCACTGAAGACCATAATTCACTAAAAATTAGATACAATCAAACTGAAACTCAGAACTCTATGATGCAGCAGGAGTCAATCGAAAAAAACAAGATGATTGAAAAATTGCAAGAAAATGGAAAATATCTCACTGGAAAAATAACTGACCTAGAGAACAGATCCAGGAGAGACAACCTAAGAATTATTGGTCTACCAGAAAGCCATGATGAGAAAAGCAGTCTAGACAACATCCTCCAAGAGATTGTCAAAGAAAACTGTCCTGAGGTCCTGGAATCAGAAGATAAAATAGCTATTGATAGAATTCACTGGACTCCCCCTGAAAGAGATCCCAAACTGAAAACTCCAAGAAATATAGTAGCCAAATTCCAGAATTACAAGATTAAAGAAAAAATTCTACAAGCAGCCAAAAAGAAACAATTCAAATATCGAGGAACTACAGTTAGGATCACACAGGACCTAGCAGCTTCTACATTAAAAGAGCGGAGGGACTGGAATTTGATATTTCGTAGGGCAAGAGAGCTAGGACTACAACCAAGGATTAACTACCCAGCAAAACTGAGCATAATCTTTCAGGCAAGGAGATGGACGTTTAATGAAGTAAGGGACTTCCAGACTTTCCTAATGAAAAAGCCAGAGCTCAATGGAAAATTTGATCTCCAATTACAAGACTCCAGAAGGACATAAAAAGGTAAACAAGGGTAACATAGACTCACACATGCAGAAGTGCACACACCCACACCCACAAACACAAGCTCATTACCTGGGATGCAACAAGAGCAAAATGTTCACATCCCTATATGTGGAGCTGATAACTGTCAATATTTGAAATCTCGGGGGGGCGGAGCCAAGATGGCGGAGTAGAAACAGCTCGTCCAAGCCTCTCTGCCCCCAGATTCTCCACAAACTATGTAAAAAAGGACTCTGAAAAACTTCTGGAGCCCCAGCACCCACAGAACGACAGAGAGAAGCTAACGTCCCGCTGAGGACAGCCCAGCACCCTGCAGGAAGGACCAGCCCAGTGGTCTGGGAGCCGGCAGCGCGCAGAGCGCAGGAGCCGAGCCGAGCCCAGGTCCACGTGAGCCGAGGTTTTAGCCCCAGGGCGGCAGGGCCAGCAGCCGGCTGGAGGAACCCCAGAACACCAGGAACTGTGGAGACTCCAGAATTATCAACATAGACTTGCCTAGGACAAAGTAAGAGGTTAGCGTCCTATGGACTTTGGGACCAGTATTTGGGGAATGCGTCAGCTCCCTCGCTGGGGGCTAGAAGCCGCTGAGGAGACACGCCATTTTGTAGTTTTCAGAGGCATTTCCAGCTCCCAGCCTACAAATCGTGGGGAGATCCAGCGATCAGTCTTGGGGGGTAATCGCTCTTGCTTTAACCTCCCTGGATCTGGATTGTGATCTAGGGTGGAAGTTGTGGGTGGGTTTACAGCTTGCCAGAAACGGAAGTTGCCCCCCACACGTTCGGGACGAAAATTCCTCTATCTGGCCTTAAAGCCATAGTGTGGCAACAAGCCCAAAAGTCAAGCAATTAAGTGGCAACATGCCAAGGCAAAGGAAACAGAAAAATGCAACCCTAGACTCCTATTTTGGGGGCATAGAGCGGGAAAAGGACTGTGAGGTCAGAAGTCCTGCTCCAAAAGCCCCAGGGGAAAACATGAGCGGGTTGCAGGCCATAGAGGACCTTAAGAAGGACTTTAAAAATCAAATAAGAGAAGTGGAGGAAAAATTGGAAAGAGAAATGAGAAGGATGCAGGAAAAGTATGAAATGAGGGTCAACAGCCTGACTGAGGAAAACAACACCTTAAAAAATAGACTAACTCAAATGGCAAAGGAGGCCCAAAAGGGCAATGAGGAGAAGAATGCCTTAAAAAGTCGAATTTGCCAGATGGAAAAAGAATCTCAAAAGTTCACTGAGGAGATTCATTCCTTCAGAGTTAGACTGGAGCAAATGGAAGCTAATGACTTTATGAGAAATCAAGATGCTGTTAAGCAGATCCAAACAAATGAAAGATTAGAAGGCAATGTGAAATATCTCATGGGAAAAACCACTGACCTGGAAAATAGATCCAGGAGAGACAATTTAAAAATTATTGGACTACCTGAAAGCCATGATCAAGGAAAGAACCTAGAAATCACCCTTCAAGAAATTCTCAAGGAAAACTGCCCTGATGTTTTAGATCCAGAGGGCAAAATAGAGGTTGAAAGAATCCACAGATCACCTCCTGAAAAAGATCCCAAAAAGAAAACTCCAGAAATATTATAGCCAGGTTCCAGAATCCCCAGATCAAGGAGAAAATACTACAAGCGGCCAGGAAGAAACAATTTCAATATTGTGGAAACACAATCAGAATAGCCCAGGACCTGGCAGCTTCTACACTGAGGGATCGAAGGGCATGGAATATGATATTCCAGAGGGCAAAAGAACTGGGAATGAACCCAAGGGTCACCTACCCAGCAAAACTGAGTATTTTGTTTCAGGGGAAAATATGGTCATTCAGTGGAATAGAGGACTTTCAAGCATTCTTGAGGAAAAAACCAGAATTGAATAGAAAATTTGACATCCAGACACAAGAAGCAAGAGATGCCTGAGAAGGTAATCAGGGAAAAGAAATCAAAAGGAACTTATCAAAGTTGAACTATTTACATTCCTATATGGAAAAGCAATAACTGTGACTGATGATATCTTTCTCACTATGAAAATAATGGAAGAAGGGGTGTGGTCATACGAATACATATGTGAATGTGTGTGTATATGGTTACAGTTATATATGGATAGAGGGCATAGGTTGATTTTGTTGGGAAGGGAGAGTACTCAAGGGATGAAATTATGAGGTGAGAGAGGAAAGTGGCAAGAGGAGATGGGGAGAGACATGGTAGGGTAAACTATCTCATGTAGGGGAAGTGGTGCAAAGGAGGGGGAGAATAAGGAAGGCTAAAAAGGCAAAACCACATTCACATTGAATTTGGTTCAGGGAGAAAATGACATACATACTAAATGGGATATCTCAACCTGCAGCAGGATAGGGGGAAGGGGGATGAGAGGAGGGATGATGGATGGGAGGGCATCCTTGGGGTGAGGGGAGGTTGGAAGTACCCACTATAGAAGAGGGACAGGATCATGTAGGGAATGGACCAGGTGGGGGGTGGGATGAGTGGGAGGGAATTATAAGCAGCCTTGTACAATATATCTACTATGATAATGTTTTGCATAGCTAGACATGTACAACATATACTGAATTACTTATATCCCAAGAAGGAATGGGTGACAAGGGAGGAAGGAAATGGATCTGAAATTCAAGGTCTTAACATTAAATGTTTCAAATATATATATACTATTATTAATACTCTTTTGCCTATAATTGGGAGATAAGATGTGCAGGCATTGGGACACAAAGATTCATCTTCCTCTAATGGAAAAGTCGATGGGGGTATGGGAGAAGGTATGGGAGAGAGCAGATTGGAGGAAGTGATATCTTGTGGGACTGCTATTCTGGGAGGTTGGGTAGGGGAATAATGGGGGGAAAATGATTGTAACTCAAAATCTGGCGGAAATGAATGATGTAAAAAGAAGTTAATAAAGTATTTGTTTAAAAAAAATATTTGAAATCTCTATGATTATCATGACCTGCAAAAGGGTTATACTTAGAGGGTGTGGGTATGAATGCACTAACATGGAGTCTAAAAAAAAAAAGACTATTAAGGGGATCAATGGTACTGTAATGGGAAAAAGGAAAGGATGAGCTAGGAAAAGGTAAAATCTGCCATCTGAAGAGGCATCAAAACACACTATAGAAGAAGGGAAAGTAAGAGGGAGAGGAACATCATTTAAACACTATTCTCACTGGTTCTGGTTCAAAGAGGATCAAATTAATCAGTGAAGTTTAAGAATCTAATGTGAATAGACACATAAATTCATTAAATAGAGGAATTGGAGGGAGGGAGAGGAGAACTGTTTGAAATTTACTCTCATTGGTTTGGAATCAAACAGGGAGTAATTTACTCTGATAAGTATAAAAATTTATTGTGTCCTATAGATAGTGGGAGGGTAAGGGGGGGTGAAAAGGAGGAGACTAAAGGGAGGGATTATAAGGGAGGGAAATAGTAGTAAGGGGAGAGGGTAGGTTAAGAAGGGGGGTCACTGGGTGGGAACACTGAGGGAGGGGGCGGTCAAAAGGGAAAACTTCAAGGAGGGGAAGGGAGAAGGAAGAAACAAAAACATAAACAGGGGAGGGAATAGGATGGAAGGGAAGAGACAGATAGTCATCATTACTGTGAATGTGAATGGGATGAACTCTCCCATAAAACAGAGGCGGATAGCAGAATGGATTAAAAACCATAATCCTACAATATGCTGTCTACAAGAAACACATTTGAAACAAAGGGATACCCACAGGGTAAAGGTAAAAGGTTGGAGTAAAATTTATTATGCCTCAGCTAAAGTAAAAAAAGCAGGGGTAGCAATACTTATCTCAGATAAAGCAAAAGCAAAAATAGATCTAATTAAAAGAGATAAGGAAGGAAACTATATCCTACTAAAAGGCACCACTGAGAATGAAGCAATATCACTACTTAATATATATGCACCAAGTGGTATAGCATCCAAATTCCTAGAGGAGAAGTTAAAGGAATTAGAGGAAGAAATAGATAGCAAAACTATACTAGTGGGGGACCTTAATCTCCCCCTCTCTGAACTCGATAAATCTAACCTCAAAATAAACAAGAAAGAAGTCAAGGAGGTGAATAGAATCTTAGAGAGACTAGATATGATGGATCTCTGGAGAAAACTGAATGGGGATAAAAAGGAATTTACTTTCTTTTCAGCAGTGCATGGTACATACTCAAAAATAGACCATGTACTAGGGCATAAAAACCTCACAATCCAGTGCAGAAAGGCAGAAATAGTAAGCGCATCATTCTCAGATCATGATGCAATAAAAATTATATGAAATAAAGGGCCATGGAAAGATAGACTAAAAACTAATTGGAAACTAAACAATTTAATCCTAAAAAATTGGTGGGTCAAAGAAGAAATTATAGAAACAATCAATAATTTCATTCAAGAGAATGATAATAATGAAACAAAATACCAAAATTTGTGGGATGCACTAAAGGCAGTTCTCAGGGGAAGTTTTATATCCCTGAGTGCATACTTAATTAAAGCAGAGAGAAGGGAGGTCAATGAATTGGACATGCAATTGAAAAAGCTAGAAAAAGAACAAACTGAAAATCCCCAATTTAGTACTAAATTAGAAATATTGAAAACCAAAGGTGAGATCAATAAAATTGAAATTAAGAAAACCATTGAATTAATAAATAAAACTAAGAGCTGGTTTTATGAAAAAATCAACAAAATTGATAGACCCTTAGTCAATATGATAAAAAAAAAGAAAGAATAAAACCAAATTATGAGTATCAAAAATAAAAAGGGTGAATCTACCTCCAATGAAGAGGAAATCAAAAAAATAATGAGGAATTATTTTTCCCAATTGTATGCACATAAATATGACAATCTTAGTGAAATGCATGAATATTTACAAAATCACAAATTGCCCAGATTAACTGAAGAGGAAGTGAATTACCTAAATAACCCCATCTCAGAAAAAGAAATCAAACAAGCCATCAATGAACTCCCTAGGAAAAAATCTCCAGGGCCAGATGGGTTCACTAGTGAATTCTATCAAACATTTAAAGAACAATTGATTCCAATACTCTACAAACTATTTGGGAAAATTAGTGAAGAAGGAGTCCTACCAAACTCTTTCTATGACACAAATATGGTACTGATTCCTAAATCAGGAAGAGATAAAACAGAGAAAGAAAATTATAGACCAATCTCCCTCATGAATTTAGACGCAAAATTCTAAATAAAATATTAGCCAAAAGACTCCAACAACTTATCACAAAAATAATACACCCTGATCAGGTAGGATTCATTCCAGGAATGCAAGGATGGTTTAATATTAGGAAAACCATCAATATAATTGAGCATATCAACAACAAAACTAGCAAAAACCACATGATCATCTCAATAGATGCAGAAAAGGCTTTTGACAAAGTACAACATCCATTCCTATTAAAAACACTAGAAAGTATAGGAATAAATGGAGCCTTCCTTAAAATAGTTGCTAGCATCTATCTAAAACCATCAGCAAGTATTATATGCAATGGGGATAAACTAGAAGCCTTTCCAATAAGATCAGGAGTGAAACAAGGGTGTCCACTATCACCCCTCTTATTCAATCTGGTACTAGAAACGTTAGCAGTAGCAATTAGAGAAGAAAAAGAAATCAAAGGAATCAAATTAGGCAAAGAAGTGACCAAGCTCTCACTCTTTGCAGATGATATGATGATATACTTAGAGAATCCTAGAGAATCAAGTAAAAAACTACTAGAGACAATAAATAAATTTGGCAAAGTTGCAGGATATAAAATAAACCCACATAAATCCTCAGCATTCCTATACATCTCTAATAAAACTCAACAGCAAGAGATAGAAAGAGAAATCCCATTTAAAGTCACTGTAGACATTATAAAATATTTGGGAATCTACTTGCCAAAACAAACCCAGAATCTATATGATCACAACTACAAAACACTTCTCACACAAATAAAAACAGATCTAAATAGTTGGAAAAATATCAATTGCTCATGGCTGGGTCGAGCTAATATAATAAAAATGACAATTTTACCCAAACTAAATTATATATTTAGTGCCATTCCAATCAATTTACCAAAAAACTACTTTGTAGAGTTAGACAAAATAATAACAAAATTTATTTGGAAAAACAAACGGTCTAGAATATCAAGGGAATTAATGAAAAGAAATGCTAGGGAAGGTGGACTAGCTATGCCAGATCTTAATCTGTATTATACAGCAGCAGTCATCAAAACTGCTTGGTACTGGCAGAGGTGTAAAGTAGTGGATCAATGGAATAGATTAGGTGCAGGAGACCCAGCAGTTAATGAATATAGCAATCTATTGTTCGATAAACCCAAAGACCCCAGTTTTGGGATAAGAATGCACTATTTGACAAAAACTGCTGGGAAAACTGGAATACAGTATGGCAGAAACTGGGCATAGATCACTATCTAACACCATATACCAAAATCAAGTCTAAATGGGTGCATGATCTAGGTGTAAAGGATGATACTGTAAGCAATTTGGGAAAGCAAGGAATAGTTTACCTGACAGATCTGTGGAGAAGGGAAGATTTTAGGACCAAACAAGAATTAGAGAGCATTATAAAATTCAAAATGGATAATTTTGATTACATTAAATTGAAAAGCTTCTGCACAAACAAAGCCAATTTAACCAAGATCAAGAGGGAGGTGGGAAATTGGGAAAGAATTTTTACAACTTGTGTCTCTGATAAAGGACTCATTTCTAAAATTTATAGAGAATTGAGCCAAATCTATATGAATACAAGTCATTCCCCAATTGAGAAATGGTCAAAGGATATGAATAGGAAGTTTTCAGAGAAGGAAATTAAAGACATCTATAAGCATATGAAGAAATGCTCTAAATCACTATTAATTAGAGAAATGCAAATCAAAACAACTCTGAGATACCACATCTCTCCAGTCAGATTGGCTAAGATGACAAAACAAGAAAGTGACAAATGCTGGAGAGGATGTGGGCAAATTGGAACGATAATACATTGCTGGTGGAGTTGTGAACTCATCCAACCATTCTGGAGAGCAATCTGGAATTATGCCCAAAGGATTATAAATAATTTCATACCCTTTGACCCAGCCATACCACTTCTAGGGTTATATCCCAAAGAGATCATAGAAGTGGGAGGAAGACCCATATGTACAAAAATATTTTTAGCAGCCCTTTTTGTGGTTGCAAAGAATTGGAAACTAAAGGGGTTCCCATCAATTGGGGAATGGCTAAACAAGTTGTGGTATATGAATGTAATGGAATTTTATTGTGCTATAAGAAACGAGGAGGTGTCGGATTTCATAATTACCTGGAGAGACTTATACAAACTGATGCTGAGCGAGAAGAGTAGAATCAGAAGAAATTTGTATACAATCACAGACATACCATATCTGTGACGACCAACTATGACAGACTGGACTCTTTTCAGCAATGCAGTGATATAAGTTAATCCCGAATGACTCAAGAAAGTGAGAAATGCGCCATCCAGAGATATAACTAGAAAGAACTGAGCCTGAATCCTGATGGAAGCAAACTAAATGATCTTGTTCTTCTCATTGTTTGGTTTTACTTCTTCCTTACCATCTTTCATCCCACCTAGTACAATATGCCTTTGTAATTAGAATAATGTTTAATATGAATGCATTTGCAGACCCTATACTGTACTATATGCTGTCATGAGGGGAGGGGGGAGGGAAGTAAAGGAAATTTGAAAATCAAGGAACTATGGAATTGAATCTTGTTTACTGAAACTAAACTAATAAATTAATTAAAAAAAAAAAAACAAGAATCACCTACCCAGCAAAACTGAGTATCATGTTTCAGGGGAAAATATGATCATTCAATGGAATAGAGGGCTTTCAAGCATACTTGATGAAAAAAAAAAACAGAGTTGAATAGAAAATTTGATATTCAAACACAAGGAGTAAGAGATGCTTGAGAAGGTAAACAGGGAAAAGAAATCAAAAGGAATTTATCAAAGTTGAACTATTTACATTCCTATATGGAAAAATGAGAATTCTAACTTATGAAACTTTTCATATGAGATAGTTGAAGGGAATAGAAATGTGCATATATATGTGTGTGTGTGTGTGTGTGTGTATACATACATATATGTGTTTATATAGGAGGGCATATGGACATATGAATACATATGTGAGTGTGTGTATATATGTGTACAGGTATACGTAGAGAGGGGGCACAGGACCAATTTAATAGGAAGGGATGATATGTAAAAGGGAAATTTAGAGATGAGAGAGGAATATAATGAGATGGGGAGAGACAGAATAGGGTAAATTATTTCATATAGAAGAAGCAGGGCAAAACTGTTACAATGGAGGGGAAGAACAGGAAGGCAAAAGGTCAACCTTACTCTCATTGAATTTGGCTTAGGAAGGAATGACATACACACTAAATAGGTATCTCACCCTACAGGAGAGTAGGGATAAGGGGCTGAGAGGGGGAATGATGGAAGGGAGGGCAGGCTGGGGAGGAGGGAAGTTGGAAGCACCCACTTTTGAAAAGGGACAGGATCAAAGTAGAGAATAGAACAAGTGGGAAATGTGATAGGATGGAGGGAAATATAATCAGTCTTTTACAATATATCCATGATGGAAATGCTTTGCATAGCTGCACATGTACTACCTATATGGAATTGCTTATCTTCCCAGTATAGGTGGGTGACAAGGGAGGAAGGGAATGAATCTGGAATTCAAAGTTTTAAAGTCAAATGTTTAATATATACTATAATTAATATTATTTTATGTTTAACTTGATAGAAGATACACAGGCATTTGGGGCATAGAGAGCTACCGTGCCCTACTGGAAAACTGGAAGTGGGATGGGGGAAGATATGCAAGAGAGCAGATTGGAGAAGGGGATATCCAGTGGGATTGTTATTTTGTGATGGTGGGTAAAGAAATATGGGAAGAAAATTTGTAACTCAAAATGTTGTGGAAATAAATGATGTAAACTACAAGTTAATAAAGCATTTGATAAAGTTATATATATATTTTACTTTTAGTTTACAACATTCAGTTCCACAATCCCGAGTTCCAAATTTTCTTCCCCCTCCCTCTCATGCCCCCTCCCTCTCCCACGACAGTATGTAATCCTATATAGGTTCTACAAATACCTTCACAGTAAACATTAGACATATTGTGCAGAAGAATTATTACCAATGGAGTGAACAATGAAAAAAAAGTAATGAAAAAAATAAAACACAAAAAAGAGAGACCAAGTAGTTTGCTTCAGGCTACATTTAGACTCTGTAGTTCTTTCTCTGGATTTGGATATCCCTTTCCATCATGAGTCTTTTGGAGTTGTCTTATAACATTGCATTGCTGAGAGTAACAGTTTATCAAAGTTAGATTTTTGATGTTTTCTAAAATTCCTTTTGATCCTGAGACTAATTCATATTTTTCTTTGAAACTGTGGATGTAGCAATTTTGATTTTGCTATCTTCTTCTGAGTTTGTGTTTTGATCCTCCCTGTCACTAAAGTAACTTGCTGTGGTCAGGCTTTTTTGTTGTTGTTGTTTGCTTATTTTTCCAGCCTATTTCTTGAATTTTAATTTTCTGATAAAGTTTATTTCAGCTAACAGGTTGGAGTATGCATTCTCCCAAGCTTCAGGCATTTTGTGCAGCTGTTTTCAGAACTAGTTCTGTGGGTCTGTAAGTTTTCAATTCTTCTTAGCTGGTATGATCTATAGAGAGGTATTGTCACTGTTCTTTTGACCTGTGCTTGGTCTGTAAGTGACCATATATCTTCTTCTCCACCCTACGACTGGGACTAGACTACTTGTTCCCTGTGGCCCCAAGCTCTGGTGTGCTCATGATCCTCAACTTGGGAATGAGATACAAATAGGATTGTGACCTGCATCTGTGTATGGGCAACTCAGCAGAGTTCTGCACCCATTGCTGGCAAACCAACCCCCTTAGTTTCTTTCTGCCCAGTCATCAAATCCTTTACAGTCTATGAACTGAAAACTCCAGAAACCTTTGCTGCAGATTCATTTGCCCACAAGGTGTGTTACTGGCTTTCCAAGAGATTGTCTGCACTGGACTGTGTTCAGCTTTGATGCTGGTATGATAGACCTTTCTTTTAAACTTTCTAGGTTGTCTTTGTCTGGAAAATTGTTTGCCCTGTCCTTTTGTGGGTTCTATTGTTCCAGAAATTATTTTCTGGTGGTATTTAGTGTTGTTTTGAAGGAAATTTCGGAGACTCAGGTATGTTCCTGCCTTTCCTCATCAAACAATAACCTTGACTGCAACTTAGCTGAAAAGATTACAGCTCTTCTATATCTCATTGTCAGTACATCAAAAAAACTATTGATGTCTTCACTCTTAATTTCTCCCTCCAATATACTTTCATACAACTCTCTCTGTGTTGGATTTCCTTCTGGATGTTATTTCTTATGGCTTACATATAATGTTGTTATAATAATATTCCATTGCAATCTCACATGGAGATCTGTTGAGGCATTTCCCATTAAGTGATATTCCATTTTTCTATATTTTCCCCCTACCACAAAGATATCCTGTGGTTATTTTGTTCCTAAGAACTCTGTTCTTGATTTCCCTGGGACACATGCCTAATTGTTTGAACATTGGGTGAAAAGGACTAGATATATAGATAGATAGATAGATAGATAGATAGATAGATAGATAGATTGATAGATTGATAGATGACAGATAGATGATAGACAGATATAGATATGTGTGTATGTATATGTATGTGTGTGTGTATGAATTTCCTTTTTTTTTGTTTCCTTGGAGCATTTCATATTACTGGACAGATATTAAATGTTTAATAAATGTTTGTAGATGATTGTCTAATAAATTGATTTCAAGAATCTTACCTCATTTCAATGTCATTCCCTTCCACATGTAGTCTTTCTCCAAATTTCCTTTCCATTACTCTGCTCTAGCACTTTATGTTCTAAACAAATGATACTACTCTGCATTGCCCATTTTCATCCTCCTCTCATCTTCATTTCTCTGCTCATTTCTCATGGAAGGAATTGTTTCTTTTTTGTCATGGCCCATTTCAGATGCCACCTTTTCCATGAAGCTCTTCATTTTCTCCCAAGTTATAAATGATCACTTGCTTCTCGACTTTAGCAATACTCTTTTTTCAAACATTTTTCTATGTTCATGCATTATAGTTATGTATATGTCCTTTCCCATCACTACATTATAAAGTCCTTGAAGGTAGCTATTTCATTTTGTTTCTTCATTGTATGTCCCACACCAAAGTATGTTGCACACAATAATGCCTGATTTGGGTTTGCTGAGTTGAAGGAAATAAAATGAAATGAAATGTGACAAGAGCATTCTAAGTGCAAACAAGTAGGGGAGGGTGGGATAATTAAGCTCCCCTTTCTCATCCCAAAGAGAAAGAAAGAAAGTTAAGGAAGCCAAGTAAAGTCAAATGTGCAATCATTTATTAAGTACTAATTTTGTGTTGCTCAGTGGCCATGTGCTAGGAGTATGCCTATAAATAGAAAGAAATAGCCCCTGCCCTCAAGGAGCTTTCCTTCTAGTTGGGGAAGACTATATAAAACAAATATGAAAGGTTGAAGGTATTAGAGAAAGTCTAGAATGCAGCCAGAAGTGATTAATTTAAACATCTTCCTCACCTGGATATTCTGGGAAAAGCCATCTAATAAGAGGCAGAGAGGCCAAAGAGATTAAGGGTATATCCAGTGTGTGAATTTGAGGTCTGGACTGACACTTCAGGATTAACTGAGACATGGTAGAGGAGGTAAAAAGTGAATCCTCGAGAGGAATAAGAACTAAATATTACCAAGCTGTCAGCTGTAAATATGATATTACTAAGTAAATCCAATTAGGTAGAGAGAATCAACAGAACAAAAAGAGCACTGATCTTGAGCTCAGGCTGTTTCTAGTTCCAACTTGAACTTTATATAAGCAACTTCACTCAGGCTATTTAAAATTTTTGTTTCCATGCATCACACATCTCTAAAATCTAACCAGTTTTGGGCCTACCTTTTTATTATCTTTATTTTGCTTATTTAGAGATGGATTTTTTCCTGTTTTCCCAAATCCATCACTCTTCTTCATTTCATCCAGAAAATTTCCAGTCACCACATTTGGATTATAAATTACATGGTTCTTCTAACCCTAATTTATTTTCAATAGTGTTCTAGGATATTTAGACCTCTGATTGCCAATAGAACCCTGTCAACTTCACATACTGTATAAACTTCTTAACAAAACTCATATTCTGGATCTCTTAAAAGAAATAATCATTTATTTAAGAACTCTGCCTGGGCTAATGCCAGGGAACCAGAATGTATGCTCATTGAACTGTACACTCCAGTTGGTCAGTTTCATCTAATTAATACTGTATTATCTCTTATTTTCTCAAATCAGAGGAAAGAAGAACTTGTCCATTTCCTCCTGTGACTCCTGTTGGCTTTGACATTGCTGATGCCCTCAGATCCCCTACCTGGAACCATCTGCTCCTGTCACACATGGAATACAGAGAGCTTCCTGACCTGGCATGCTGACAAATTTGTTTACTGTGCCTGATAAACCCACAGTAATCCACTTAGAATGCCTTGATCTTTCTCTTTTATTAAATGTGTCACAAAATCTAAAATAAATCTTGTTTAATGGATTCAAATAACTAGAACTCTGAAATTCAATCCCATGAAAGCACATCTAAAAGTGACCAATAGCATGGCCTCCCATTAAAGATGTAGCATATGACTGAACCTGATCTTATCAAAATAAAAAACTTAATATAGACTCACAACAGAGCTCCAAACACCATACAGATTATATGGAAAATTAATTATATGAAAACTCCATATAAAAACAGCCAGACTGTCCATAAGGGGGGGGCGGAGCCAAGATGGCTGAGTAGAAATAGCTCCTCCGAGCCTCTCTGCCCCCAGATTCTCCACAAACTATGTAAAAAAGGACTCTGAAAATCTTCTGGAGCCCCAGCACCCACAGAACGACACAGAGAAGCTAACCTCCCCTGAGGACAGCCCAGCACTCAGAAGGACCACGCAGTGGTCTGGGAGCCCACCGCAGACGCAGGAGCCAGCCGAGCCCAGGTCCACGTGAGCCGAGGTTTTAGCCCCAGGGCGGCAGGCCAGCAGCCGGCTGAGGAACCCCAGAACACCAGGAACTGTGGGACCCAGAATTATCAACATAGACTGCCTAGACAAAGTAAGAGGTTAGTGTCCTATGGACTTTGGGACCTGTATTTGGGGAATGCGTCAGCTCCCTCCCCTGGGGGCTAGAAGCTGCTGAGGAGACACGCCATTGTAGTTTTCAGAGGCATTTCCGGCTCCCAGCCTACAAATCGTGGAGATCCAGGATCAGTCTTGGGGGTAATCGCTCTTGCTTTAACCTCCCTGGATCTGGATTGTGATCTAGGGGAAGTTGTGGGTGGGTTTAAGCTTGCCAGAAACGGAAGTTGCCCCCCACACGTTCGGGACGAAAATTCCTCTACTGGCCTTAAAGCCATAGTGTGGCAACAAGCCCAAAAGTCAAGCAATTAAGTGGCAACATGCCAAGGCAAAGGAAACAGAAAAATGCAACCCAGACTCCTATTTTGGGGCATAGAGCGGAAAAGACGTGAGGTCAGAAGTCCTGCTCCAAAAGCCCCAGGGGAAAACATGAGGTGCAGGCCATAGAGGACCTTAAGAAGGACTTTAAAAATCAAATAAGAGAAGTGGAGGTAAAAGAAATGAAGATGGGAAAAGATAAATGAGGGTCAACAGCCGACTGAGAAAACAACACCTTAAAAAATAGACTAACTCAAATGGCAAGGAGGCCCAAAGGCATGAGGAGAAGAATGCCTTAAAGTCAATTTGCCAGATGGAAAAAGAATCTCAAAACACAAACACCAAAACACAAAAACAACAAAAACAAAAACAACCAAACAAAAAAAAAACAAAACCAAAACCACACCAAAAACAAAACAAAAAAAACCAAACCAACAAAAAAACCAAAACACCCCAAAAACAAAAACCCAAAAACAAAAAAAAAAAAAAAAAAAACCAAAACCAAAAAAAAAACAAAAAAAAAAAAAAAAAAAAAAACAGCCAGACTGTCAATAATGAAGTGAAATACTTGTCTACTCAAATCATTTTGACTATTTTAAGAAGTGTTCAGAGACTTCTTACATAGTACATGAATCCTCTTCCATTTTGAAAAGTGAGGACTGAGGAATAACTTTTTCATGAAGCAGTGAGAGCAAGGGACAGAGAAGTGTGTGGAAGACCAAGTAAATGTATGTTATGGTGGAAAATGTAAGGAATTTGACATCAGATTACTTGGATTTAAATTATTCTCTAAGCTAATAGCTATGTGACCTTGAACAAGTGACTTCTCTACATCAAAGTTTTCTCATCTATAAAATGTGATTTTTAACTGTGACCTCTAATATCTCTTCTTGCAGTAAACCCATTTTTTCTTTTAGAAATAACTCATTTTTTCTATACTCACCATTACCCTGTGATACCCCCTCCCAAATAAAATTATTTCCTGAGACTTGAAGATAGAGTTGAATTTTAAGAGAAGGAAACAACAGGAAACTCTAAGTTCTTCTCTCTCATTCTGACTATCCATATTCCAGGAGCTATTTTGATCTAGCTATATTGTTTTTATACATATATTCTTTGTATTTCATGAAACTTAAGTTGTAAATGAAAATATCTATACTAAATGGACTCCTTGGTGGACTATTCTTTGAAACATGAACATGTTCTTGGGTGAGAGGGTAAGGATACTTTTGTTGATTTTTAAATCTATAAATTTAATCTATAATGCAGTCATTTTTCATCAAAGTGGGAAATTCCACGTGCAAAAATTCTTTCCACTATTAATTTATAGACCTGTGAAGAGAGGATCAGTCAAATAATAGATAATAAAGGATAGAAAGCATCATGGAAGATAAAAGGCATTTTTAATTATAGGTGGTGGTAGTGGTGGTGGTGATGGTGGTGATGGTGGTGGTGATTGATTCACCTGACCTCAGCACACAAAACTTGAAGCTAAACAGAAAGGAAACAGAGTTGTTAAAAAATAAAATTATAGGGGGGGGCGGAGCCAAGATGGCGGAGTAGAAACAGCTCGTCCAAGCCACTCTGCCCCCAGATTCCCCCCAAACTATGTAAAAGGGGACTCTGAACAACTTCTGGAGCCCCAGCACCCACAGAACGACACAGAGAAGCTAACCTCCCTCTGAGGACAGCCCAGCAGCCCTGCAGGAAGGACCAGCGCAGAGGTCTGGGACCTGGCAGCACACAGAACGCAGAGCGCAGGAGCCGAGCCGAGCCCAGGTCCGCGTGAGCCGAGGTTTTAGCCCCAGGGCGGCAGGGCCAGCAGCCGGCTGGAGGAACCCCAGAACACCAGGAGCTGTGGCGACTCCAGAATTATCAACATAGACATGCCTAGGACAAAGTAAGAGGTTAGTGTCCTATGGACTTTGGGACCTGTATTTGGGGAATGCGTCAGCTCCCTCCCCTGGGGGCTAGAAGCCACTGAGGAGACACGCCATTTTGCAGTTTTCAGAGGCAGCTCCGGCTCCCAGCCTACAAATCATGGGGAGATCCAGCGATCAGTCTTGGGGGGTAATCGCTCTTGCTTTAACCTCCCTGGATCTGGATTGTGATCTAGGGTGGAAGTCGTGGGTGGGTTTACAGCTTGCCAGAAACGGAAGTTGCCCCCCACACATTCGGGACGAAAATTCCTCTAGCTGGCCTTAAAAGCCATAGTTTGGCAACAAGCCCAAAAGTCAAGCAATCAAGTGGCAACATGCCAAGGCAAAGGAAACAAAAATGCAACCCTAGACTCCTATTTTGGGGACATAGAGCGGGAAAAAGACTGTGAGGTCAGAAGTCCTGATCCAAAAGCCCCAGGGGAAAACATGAGTGGGTTGCAGGCCATAGAGGACCTTAAGAAGGACTTTAAAAATCAAATAAGAGAAGTGGAGGAAAAATTGGAAAGAGAAATGAGAAGGATGCAGGAAAAGTATGAAATGAGGGTCAACAGCCTGACTGAGGAAAACAACACCTTAAAACATAGACTAACTCAAATGGCAAAGGAGGCCCAAAAGGGCAATGAGGAGAAGAATGCCTTAACAAGTCGAATTTGCCAGATGGAAAAAGAATCTCAAAAGTTCACTGAGGAGATTCATTCCTTCAGAGTTAGACTGGAGCAAATGGAAGCTAATGACTTTATGAGAAATCAAGATGCTGTTAAGCAGATCCAAACAAATGAAAGATTAGAAGGCAATGTGAAATATCTCATGGGAAAAACCACCGACCTGGAAAATAGATCCAGGAGAGATAATTTAAAACTTATTGGACTACCTGAAAGCCATGATCAAAGAAAGAACCTAGAAATCACCCTTCAAGAAATTCTCAAGGAAAACTGCCCTGATGTTTTAGATCCAGAGGGCAAAATAGAGGTTGAAAGAATCCACCGATCACCTCCTGAAAAAGATCCCAAAAAGAAAACTCCCAGGAATATTATAGCCAGGTTCCAGAATCCCCAGATCAAGGAGAAAATACTACAAGCAGCCAGGAAGAAACAATTTCAATATTGTGGAAACACAATCAGAATAGCCCAGGACCTGGCAGCTTCTACACTGAGGGATCTAAGGGCATGGAATATGATATTCCAGAGGGCAAAAGAACTGGGAATGAACCCAAGGGTCACCTACCCAGCAAAACTGAGTATTTTGTTTCAGGAGAAAATATGGTCATTCAGTGGGATAGAGGACTTTCAAGCATTCTTGAGGAAAAAACCAGAGTTGAATAGAAAATTGACATCCAGACACAAGAAGCAAGAGATGCCTGAGAAGGTAATCAGGGAAAAGAAATCAAAAGGAACTTATCAAAGTTGAACTATTTACATTCCTATATGGAAAAGCAATAACTGTGACTGATGATATCTTTCTCACTATGAAAATAATGGAAGAAGGGGGTGTGGTCATATGAATACATATGTGAATGTGTGTGTATATGGTTACAGTTATATATGGATAGAGGGCATAGGTTGAATTTGTTGGGAAGGGAGAATACTCAAGGGATGAAATTATGAGATGAGAGAGGAAAGTGGCAAGAGGAGATGGGGAGAGACAGGGTAGGGTAAATTATACCATGTAGAAGAAGCAAGGGGAAGTGGTTGCAAAGGAGGGGGAGAATAAGGAAAGCTAAAAAGGCAAAACCACATTCACATTGAATTTGGTTCAGGGAGAAAATGACATACATAGTAAATGGGATATCTCAACCTGCAGCAGGATAGGGGGAAGGGGGGTGAGAGGAGGGATGATGGAAGGGAGGGCATCCTTGGGGTGAGGGGAGGTTGGAAGTACCCACTATAGAAGAGGGACAGGATCATGTAGGGAATGGACCAGGTGGGGGGTGGGATGAGTGGGAGGGAATTATAAGCAGCCTTGTACAATATATCTACTATGATAATGTTTTGCATAGCCAGACATGTACAACATGTACTGAATTACTTATCTCCCAAGAGGGAATGGGTGACAAGGGAGGAAGGAAATGGATCTGAAATTCGAGGTCATAACATTAAATGTTTCAAATATATATAAATACTATTATTAATACTCTTTTGCTTGTAATAGGGAGATAAGATGTGCAGGCATTGGGATGCAAAGACTCACCTTCCTCTAATGGAAAAGTCAAAGGGGGTATGGGAGAAGGTATGGGAGAGAGCAGATTGGAGGAAGCAATATCTTGAGGGACTACTATTCCGGGAGGTTGGGTAGGGGAATAATGGGGGGAAAATGATTGTAACTCAAAATCTAGTGGAAATGAATGATGTAAAACAGAAGTTAATAAAGCATTTGTTTAAAAAAAATAAAATTATACTGTTTACTCATCTCCAAAAGCTTTTAGGAATGGATTCAGATTTTAATAATAAGACCCATTCTCTATTTGATACATTTTCAAAGTCATGAAAAGGCAGTTCTCAAGGGAAGTTGAAGCTATGCATAGCCATATGGAAAAAAAATGCTCCAAATCATTAATGGTTAGGGAAATACAGATGATCAAGTCTTCTAGACTTCATATTCTCATGGAGTTTCATTGGAGTGATTAGATTTGGTGCATGCCTATGACCACATGACTAGCAAATGTGAATGGCAGGACTAGAACTCAGTTGCTCAAGATTAGGTTGACTCAATTCAGTGCACCACACTGTCTCTCCTCATCTCCAACTCCCATATGACACATCTTCCTTCAGAGATGAGATGTAGTCCCACCTTCTCCATGATATATCTTCTAATTCTTCCAGTTCTCTGCAAACTGTCCCCTCGATTTCCTCTCTAACGTTCTAATTTTTAACCACATTTATCCCCAGTGGGCAAGGACTATAGGTCTGCTGGGAAATGTTAATATCTATATAGCAATTTAAATTTTAGAAGGTGCTTAAGCTATATTATCAAATTTCATCTTACATTGGTTTTCATTTTGTATTTATTTTCCCACCACCTAACAGAATGTCTGGAGGATAAAGGTGCTTTATGAATGTATGTTGGAATGTATATAACTGGCAATATTCTTATAATTCCCTCATAACCTCAACCACATACTTACAGGAACCATTTCCTTCATTTCTTCACCCCATTCCTAGTCTGTAGCAAACATATGGCATGAGCATAGCAAATTAAAGCAAGAGTGAAAATGCACCTAGTAGACTTCATACCAACCCATCCATCTTAATGGAGAGAGATGCTCTTCTATAGCACCTGAGGGATGGAGAAGTACATGATCCTAGTCTCTAAGAAAACTAATTGGTTCGCTTCTACTATAGCATCTTAAACAGAGATATGGCTGTAAATATATCTTCTACAATATAACCAACCCCAGATATCTTTTTGTTCTAAGTGGGGTGGGAATTTGGAAAACTTGAATTTTCTGTGGATTCCCATGTCACTTTCCCAACATTTTGACCATGAGATTCTGAGAAGTGTAAAGAGAGGTTATTTAAACTGTAAGGGCTATTTACAGATATTTTGATTCTATGACATCAATAATCCCACATCAGCATAAAGAAAATAAATTCAGGAATATCTAAGATTGATTGAATAATTCATTCATTCATTCATTCGCTTGTTTATTTTTGCTGAGGTAGGGCTTATTATTCTATCACAACTACCTTTTATAATCTAATTTAACTTTGGAAAAGTATGAGGAACAAGATAAATTTTATTTCAATTATTAGCAAAACTGAACATCTCTTCAGTATTTCAAATAAAATTTTAAAGATATTTTATTATGTATCAGCAGAAAATTTCCACAATGTCATACAAGAGCCTCCTCCCTATCAAATTACCAGGGAAAAGAATGTGTTCTTTATTAGTTTGTAACTAGCAATGCATAAAGACAGAGAAACTGATTGTAGGCTAATTAGCAGTCAAATGAATCAATGTGAGCTGAATACATTAGATACCTAAAAGGAAAATTATTTCCATTGTCATTAGAGTAACACAACTTTATAATGGTATCTCAATTTACATTCTGGTGCCCAGATCTTGTTTCTTTTTATTCTTTCACATATTCATTATCTGTGATAACAGAAAATGACAAGAATCTAAGGAGATCTGTTTTCATCTGAGGAATTTTATTTTTTTTTAATTCTCTGTGGAATCACTGAATTTAAGATTGTGTAAATCCTTACCAATAATTTGTGTTCAATAAAGTAGCATTTTATGAGTTGGGAAAGAGTCTCATTTCCAACCTAAGAGGACCACTTCACTATCACTGTCTAATTACTCCACACTTAATTATCCTATTGCCAAGTCAATGACAGATTGGAGGATTGGGAATGGTGTAGAGGATTTTCTTATAAAATTAATGTCCCTTAAATCCAATCTGATGCAATACACTAGACATTTATTGAGTTCTTATTCTGTTCCAGGCACTGTGCTAAGCAATGAGGATACAGTCCCCTACCTCCTTCACAAAAAATAGAGGAGAAAAGGATTAAAATATACTATATTAAATACAGGCTAGGGGCTGGACCTATGATTCCATTAATACAAAGAACATTCTACCCTAAGGAAATCCCCACTACTAATTCATGTTGGCACCTTTTCTGCCACTTATAACCTTAGAGATTCATGTAGAACACTGGAAAATTGAAGGAATTCCTCAAGGTCATGTAGCCAATAAATGTCAGCATTGGCACTTGAACATAATTCTCATGATTGAGAGAAAATATAATTTTCTATTATATTAATAAGCAAATATTTAAGTAGAATTGAGGTTTTTCTTTCTATTTTCTTATTCAGGGACCACTCCCTATAGATGAGTCAGTCAGTTTCTGAAGGAAAATGCTGATAGACGAGATTGCACTAATCTTCTAGGTAAATTCACTGACATTTTGGGTGACTCTGAAACAAAGTAGAACCCACAAACAGAAATTAATCTAGTTGAATTTTTGCCCTGAGTAAATAAGTCTATGTATGCCTTGAAGCCCCCCTATTGTGGTCTAGTGTAGCCCAGATTATGAAGGAGAATATCAACCAGAGTGGTCTGAGTAGTGCTGGATTCTTTTGTCCAGACGACTGTAGGTGGTTGAATCTTTTGATCGTCAGGTTCTCAGCAGGAGGAGCTGAAGACTTTAAATCTACTTTCTTATTACTATGTCTACCCCCTCACTAATTGTTCATCAATTAGGGTTGATTTTTACTTGTTAAGGGCACTTTCTTTCCAAAGCTATTTGAACATACAGTGATTCCTATGGTTTTGTCTTTGATTACCAAGTCTTTGATTTTGTCTTTGATTAGCAAGAGAGACCACTGACCATCAATTTATTGATTATTTTCTTGTCTAATTAGCAAATTCATTGTTAATTACACAGAAACACTCAGGCTTTTCATTTATCACATGATTCATGAGACCAACTTGCTATTCTCTTTACCATATTGCCTTTAAACAGATAATTATATCAATTATTATTTTTGGAAGAAGAGAACACTATTGCCTAAGGGGATCAAAAAAGTCTGAGGGTGCTTTGGAGGTTATGTAGTCAAGCCTTGAAAGAAAAAGAAGTTTAGAGAACTGAGTCAAATTCATAAGAATACAAGTCATTCCCCAATTGAAAAAAGATCAAAAGATAAGAACAGGCAGTTTTCAGAGGAAGAAATTAAAGATACATATAAGCATTGAAAAAAAGAATGTTCTAAATCATTATTGATGATAAGCTAGGAGGGCAGAGCCAAGATAACTCAGCAGAAACAGCATTTCCAAGGTGCTCTACCCTACACCACTTCCAAACAATGTAAAAGGTGGACTCTGAACAACTTCTGGAGCCCCAGCACCCACAGAATGACACAGAGAAGCTAACCTCCCGCTGAGGACAGCCCAGCAGCCCTACAGGGAGAAGCTAGCAGAGGACAGCACAACACTCTGGGAGCAGAGCCCAGGCCCACATAAGCCAAGGTTTTAGCCCCAGGGTGACCCAGCCAGCAGCCAGCTGGAGGGACCCCAGAACACCAGAAGCTGTGCTGATTCCAGAATTATCAGCACAGATATGCCTAGGACAAAATGAGAGGTTAGTGCCCTATGGACTTTGAGACCAGTATTTGGGAAACACATCGGCTTCCTCCCTGGGGGCAAAAAGCTGCTGAGGAAACTCGGCACAGAGGCCATTTTGCAGCATCAGTGGCAGCTCCAGCTCCTGGTCTGTGAACTGTAGGGAGATCCACCAATCAGTCTGGGGGTTAATCGTTCTTGCTTTAACCTGCTTGGATCTGGATTGTGGTCTGGGGGAGGAGGTCTAGGGCGGGTATCCAACTTGCCAGAGCAGGTGGAGGCTTTACAGAGGCCTCCCAACCTCCGGAAGTTGTGAAGACCCCAACGTTCATGACGGAAGCTCCCCTGTCTGGTGGCAGAGTCCTACTGTGGCAACAAGCCCAAAAATCAAGTAATTAAGTGGCAACATGCATAGGCAAAGGAAACAAAATAAACAGAAAAATGCAACATTAGACTCCTATTCTGGGGGCAAAGAGGATCAAAGCATGGAACAGGAGGAAGACTTTGAGGTCAGAACTCCTGCACCAAAAGCCCCAAATGAAAATACAAGCTGACTACAGGCCACAGAGAACCTTAAGAAGCAGATAAGAGAAGTGGGGGAAAATTGGGAAGAGAAATGGGAAAGATGCAAGAAAAGTATAAAATGAGAGTCAACAGTCTGACTGAGGAAAATAGAACCTTAAAATTCTGGTGGAAATGAATGATGTAAACCAGAGGTTAATAAAGCATTTGGGGAAAAAAGTGTCTATCCAATGACTCAGATTTAGTCCAGTCAATATAGTGGACTTTTAGAATCATGTCCACCCAAGTGTTGGTATTCTAATAAGCCTTGTTTTGACTGAGAGAAGGTTTGGGTTGAATTCATTCAAGGTCCTTGAATTTCAGAATCATAGCACCCTAAACCTAAATGGTAGCAGCAACAGCAGCAGCACAAGCAGTAGTAATATTAGTGGAACCAAGAAGCTGGAGCATGTGCAACAGCTATAACTGGGTGAAACCATCTAGGAAGACAGGCTAAACCAAGCTGAGGGCAACTGAGCAGGCCTCAGACCTACCAGGGGGTTAGGGGAATGTCTACCCCAATCATGTGAAAAATTTCTTCAGCTGAATAGGCAGATGAAAATGATTTGTTCCAATAGCCATGAAGGCAGCTGAAGCAGTCTCCATGGTGCCCAAAAAGGATCCCCGTCCAGAAATTTCCTATGAAAACTTCAGGGTTCTTTATTCTCCATAGATAGACTCTAAGTAGTAGTCTTTCTGTTTTCCTGACATTAAAGATGGATTTACTTTGAAGTCAACTAAGCCCCTCTTCAGGAAGGGAACAAAGCAATATGCCATCTCTCCTGGCCTCTATCACAGGCCTGGAAAATACCCTACAATGCCAACAACAAAAACCATCTTGGCCAGTATCACTTTACCACCACAAAACATTCTTTATTACAATTTCCTTTTTTTTTTTTTTTTTTTTGCATTTTGGAGGGCAGTTGGGATTAAGTAACTTGCCCAAGGTCACCGGATCAGAACTCAGGTCCTTCTGACTCCAGGGCTGACACTCTACTCACTGCGCCACCTAGCTGCCCCTACCACTTCCTTTTTTTAAAAAATAAAACCACAAATGTCTACTCTTTAATTTTAGTTTCAATGATTCTAGGATTTTTTTTCAAATTAAGAAATTAAAAAGTCAATAACTGTCCAGTCTTCAAGAAAAAACAGTAAAGCAGAGGTTCAAGTCAATAGCACTTTATTGCCATAGCCCCCCTCTTCTGAAACAGATCTCAGATCTTCCTCATGATCCGGGCTGCTATAACTATTTTTATACATGTAGGTCCTTTTTGAAGGGATGATATATAAAAACCTGGAAAGACTTACGTGAGCTGATCCAAAGTGAAATGTACTGTGTACAAGGTAACAGCAATATTGTAAGATGATAAACTGTGAATGATTTAGCTATTCTCATCTATACAATCATCCAAGAGAATTCTGAAGTATTTAGGATGAAAAAAATACCATTCATCCTCATAGAAGGAACGAATGGTATTTGAACACAGATTAAAGCATACTTTTTAAACTTTACTTTTCTTTGTTTTTCAGGGGGAGTGGTGCCTGTAGTCTTTCAAACATGGAAACGCTTTCAATGACTACACAAGTATAGCCTATTGCTTTCCTTCTCAATGATATAGGAAAGTGGGGATGGAGAAAGGGAAAAAAATTTGAACTCAAAATTTTAAAAATAAATGTTAAAAATTATTTTATATGTAACTGGGGGAAAATAAAATACCAAGGAAATTTTTAAAAATGAAGAACCAGATTAAGTTTTCATTTAGAAATCTAAAGGGGGTGGCCAGGTGGCTCAGTGAGTAAGAGCACTGGCCCCAGAATTGGGAGGAGCCAGGATCAGCTCCAGCCTTGGACTTAACACCCACACAAAAATAACTGGCCATGTAACCTTAAGCAAGTAACTTAACCCCAATTGCTTTAAAAAAAAATCTAAAGGAAAAATTTCAGAATGAAACATTTCTAATTTTCAGTTCAGCATAGGACAGAAAAGAGGAGTCTGTAACTACTGAGTATAGGTTCTAGCCAGGATTGACACACAGGTACCATTTCAGCTCATTGAAAGTCTGTGCACAAGTCAATCACTAAATAAACATTTCTTAAGTACCAGTAGTTGCTACTATGTGCCAGAAACTGTGGTATGTGCTGAGGATACAAATACAAAAATAAAGATAGTCTCTGCCCTTGGGTAGCTTACAATCCATGAGAGAATATAAAACAAAAAGAATCTGAATTGGTGGAAGGCAACTAATGTGGGGCATGGTAGAGAAGTCATTCAGAAAATTCTGAGGTGGGAGGAAGAGAATTTGTTATAGATGTAAATATTACTTCACTGGGGAAAAAAGAGAGAAGGGGGAGTAGGGAAAGGTAATATTAATAGGAGGGAGAAGAGATTAAGGGAGAGGTTAGCCCAAAGTAAAATCAACTCCAAGTTGGGAAGACTACTTTCAGAAATTTTTCAAGGGAAATTTTTGTTTGTGTATATCAAAAAAAGAGTTCTCATCAAAAACCATAATTCTGTGGTTCTGGACTTCTGACAGTCTTGGTTTTGAAAATATCCCTATGTTGATTTACTTTTGTGGTCATATTTTAATTACGATATTGTTCTAAGCTGTCTCTACTTTATTCTATCTTAGAAAATTTGTTGACAGGATACCAAAGATACTTGTGGTCAGGTCTATAGGGGCCCAAAGCAACCAGAGACTGTCCCTGAAGCTACTTTTGTAACTATGTTATAAATAACACTGGCATGTTACCATAGAAGACAAATTTTGACAAAAAGCCCGGGTCATGGCTTAGCTTAATGCATTTTACTATATTATGTCATGTTCTAACATGAATTGTGCAATGAGAACCTATAGCAGAACTATTGCATCTTCTAGAATAAGATTTTTTTTTAATCTTTTATTTATTTACTTTTAGTTTTCCACATTCATTTCCACAAGATTTTGAGTTACAAATTTCCTCCCCCTTTTTCTCCTATGCCTACACCAAGATATCAGCCTCCCTTTCTTTCCCCTTCCTCCAATCTGCTCTTTCTTGTATCCTCCCCTGTTACCCACCCCCCAACTTTTTAGTAGGGCAAGGTGGGTTTCTATACCCCAGTGCCTGTATACCTTATTTCCTCGTTGCATGTAAAATAAAAAAAAAACATTGTTTTTAACATTTGTTTTTAAAACTTTGATTTCCAGAGTCTTTCCCTTCTTCTCTCTTCAGCCACCCATACTGGGAAGACAAGCAATTCAATATAGGTTGTACATGTGTAGTTATGCAAAACATTTCCATAGTAGTTATATTGCAACAATCTGACTATATTTCTCTCCATCCTATCCTGTCCCCCACTTAGTCTATTTTCCCTGACCCTTTTCAAAAGTGTTTGCTTCTAACTATCATCACCCCCAATCTGCCCTCCCTTCTATCATCCTTCCTCTCAACCCCTTCCCCTCTACTTTTCTGTAGGGTAAGATACCCACTTGAGTGTGTATGTTATTTCCTCCTTAAGCCAAATTCAATGAGAGTTAGGTTGACCCATTCCCTTTCACCTTCCTGATCTTTCCCTCCATTGTAACCATTTTCTCTTGCCTCTTTTATATGAGATAATTTACCCAATTCATTCTCTCCCTTTTTTCTTCCCCCATTATATTCTTCTCTCACCTCTTAATTTTATTTTTTAGATATCATCGCTTCCTATTCAACTGATCCTGTGCCCTCTATCTATGTATACATGTATACCCACATATACACACACTCATATGTATTTATACACATATGTGTTCATACACACATACACCCTCCTATACATACACATATATATGCATATATATATATATATATACGCACACACATATATATTCCCTTTAACTATCCTCATACTGAGAAAAAGGCTTATGAGTTAAAATTATTGTTTTTTCCATGCAGGAATGTAAATAGTTCAACTTTGATAAGTTCATAGTGATTTCTTTTTCTTGTTTACCTTCTCATACTTCTCTTGATTTTTGTATTTGAAAGTCAAATTTTCTGTACAATTCTTTTTTTTTTCAACAACGATACTTGAAAGTCCTCTAATTCTTTAAATGACCATATTTTCTTCTGAAGCATTATACTCAGTTTTGCTGGATAGGTGATTCCTGGTTTTAATACTAGCTCCTTTGACCTCTGGAATATCATATTCCAAGCCCTTCAATCCCTTAATGTTGAAGCTTCTAAATCTTGTGTTACACTGATTGTGTTTCCACAATACTCATATTGTTTCTTCCTGACAGCTTGTAATATTTTCTTCTTGACCTGGGAACTCTGGAATTTGGCTATAATATTCATAGGAGTTTTCTTTTTGGGATCTTTTTCAAGAAGTGATTCATGGATTCTTTCAACCTCTATTTTGCCCTCTGGTTCTAGAATATCAGGGCAATTTTCCTTGAGAATTTCTTGAAGGATACTTTCTTAGGCTCTTTTTTGCTCATAGCTTTCAGGTAGTTCAATAATTTTTAAATTATCTCTTCTGGATCTATTTTCAAGTCAGTGGTTTTTCCAATGAGATATTTCACATCACCTTCTATTTTTTTTCATTTGTTTTGTATCTGTTTTATAGTATCTTGATTTCTCATGAAATCATTAGCTTCCATTTGCTCCAATCTAAATTTGAAGGCATTGTTCTCTTCAATGAGTTGGTTTTTTTTTTATTCCTTTTCCATCTGGCCAATTCCACTTTTTAAGGCATTCTTCTCCTCTGAATTTCTGGGCCTCTTTTGGCATTTGAATTCATCTATTTTTAAGGTGTTATTCTCTACAGTATTTTGGGGTCTCCTTTAGCAGGCTATTGACTTTGTTTTTATGATTTACTCACATCATTCTTGTTCTCTTCCCAATTTTTTCTCCACTTCTCTTACTTGATTTTCAAAATCCTTCTTGGGTTCCTTCATGTCCTGTAACCATTTCATATCTTCTTGGAAGCTTTGGATGTAAGAGTTTTGACTTCTTCTGATTCCATGTTATGATCTTTTTGTCCCCCAAAAAGAATTCTATGGTCTGATTGCTCTTCCCCTGCTTGCTTATCTTGTCAGTCAATTATTTGACTTTTGAGCTCTTTGCCGTAGTAGAACTGTACTTCCAGAAAGGAGAGAACTAAGTCCAAAATTGCTGGGGTTTTTGCAGTTGTCAGAGGTCTAAAGAAGCACCCTCTCTATACCACCACAAGCTCTGGCACACTGGCCACACAATCTAGGACCACCACCCAAGACTACATCCCAGATCCAAGCAGGTCAAAGCAAGAGCAATTAACCTCTGAATAGTTGCTTGGTCCCTCTACAATCTGTAGGCTAGGAGCTCCAGAGGCAGCCATATAGCTCCAGCTGCTATGCCTCTGCCACCTCTCACCCCAGGGGCAGGGGCTGGACTAAACTCTTCTCCATACATTTCCAACAGAGTTTCCTACTGACCTTTTACTTTCTTTTCGGCATTTATGGGTTGAGAAGTCTGTAAACCACCACAGCTACAGGTAATTCATTCTCCTGATGTCTACTCAGGCTGGTCTGGGCCACTGGTTGGGGGCTGGTATGGGCCCACACAGCTCATGCAGGACTCCTCTCAGCTACCAGCCCAGGGTGATAGACCCTTCCTGTCAGCCTGCCAGGCTTCCTTCAGTGGGAGATTTGTTTCTCTCCCACTTTGTGGGTTCTGTAGCTCTAAAATTTGTTGAGTCATATTTTACAGGTATAGGAAGTCACTGAAGCAGAAGCTCAGCCAAGTTCCTGCTTTTACTCTAACCTAGAATAAGATTTTTAACAGCTATTGGATTTGTAATTCACCAATATAGAAAATAATCAAGATCATGGGAAACTTAGCAATGAATAAGTTATTTTAACTCTTTGAATAAAATAGATATGAATTAGAGCTAAGGATGGGAGAAATTTATGTTGTAATCCAGGAAGTAGCACTTGAAAATTAATACCTCATTTTAGCCTTTAAAAAAGAAAATAACAATGAACAATTAAGGGGTGAAAAGTATTTAAAATCAAGTCAAATGACAAAGTAATCTTAAACATCTACTGAGCTGTATAGCATTGCAAACAAGAGGAAAAATCATAAAAAATTTAGATAGTATGATCTGACCAGATCTAAGGACAGTCACTTCCCTTTATTCTGGTTATCACATTATTTCTTTTTTTTTTTAAACAAATGCTTTATTAACTTCTGTTTTGCATCATTCATTTCCGCCAGATTTTGAGTTACAATCATTTTCCCCCCATTATTCCCCTACCCAACCTCCCAGAACAGTAATCCCACAAGATATCGCTTCCTCCAATCTGCTCTCTCCCATACCTTCTCCCATACCCCCATCGACTTTTCCATTAGAGGAAGGTGAATCTTTGTGTCCCAATGCCTGCACATCTTATCTCCCTATTACAAGCAAAAGAGTATTAATAATAGTATTTATATATATTTGAAACATTTAATGTTATGACCTCGAATTTCAGATCCATTTCCTTCCTCCCTTGTCACCCATTCCCTCTTGGGAGATAAGTAATTCAGTATATGTTGTACATGTCTAGCTATGCAAAACATTATCATAGTAGATATATTGTACAAGGCTGCTTATAATTCCCTCCCACTCATCCCACCCCCCACCTGGTCCATTCCCTACATGATCCTGTCCCTCTTCTATAGTGGGTACTTCCAACCTCCCCTCACCCCAAGGATGCCCTCCCATCCATCATCCCTCCTCTCATCCCCCTTCCCCCTATCCTGCTGCAGGTTGAGATATCCCATTTAGTATGTATGTCATTTTCTCCCTGAACCAAATTCAATGTGAATGTGGTTTTGCCTTTTTAGCCTCCCTTATTCTCCCCCTCTTTTGCAACCACTTCCCCTTGCTTCTTCTGCATGGGATAGTTTACACTACCCTGTCTCTCCCCATCTCCTCTTGCCACTTTCCTCTCTCACCTCATAATTTCATCCCTTGAGTATTCTCCCTTCCCAACAAATTCAACTTATGCCCTCTATCTATATATAACTGTAACCATATACACACACATTCACATATGTATTCATATGACCACACCCCTTCTTCCATTATTTTCATAGTGAGAAAGATATCATCAGTCACAGTTATTGCTTTTCCATATAGGAATGTAAATAGTTCAACTTTGATAAGTTCCTTTTGATTTCTTTTCCTGATTACCTTCTCAGGCATCTCTTCCTTCTTGTGTCTGGATGTCAAATTTTCTATTCAATTCTGGTTTTTTCCTCAAGAATGCTTGAAAGTCCTCTATTCCACTGAATGACCATATTTTCCCCTGAAACAAAATACTCAGTTTTGCTGGGTAGGTGACCCTTGGGTTCATTCCCAGTTCTTTTGCCCTCTGGAATATCATATTCCATGCCCTTCTCTCCCTCAGTGTAGAAGCTGCCAGGTCCTGGGCTATTCTGATTGTGTTTCCACAATATTGAAATTGTTTCTTCCTGGCTGCTTGTAGTATTTTCTCCTTGATCTGGGGATTCTGGAACCTGGCTATAATATTCCTGGGAGTTTTCTTTTTGGGATCTTTTTCAGGAGGTGATCTGTGGATTCTTTCAACCTCTATTTTGCCCTCTGGATCTAAAACATCAGGGCAATTTTCCTTGAGAATTTCTTGAAGGGTGATTTCTAGGTTCTTTCCTTGATCATGGCTTTCAGGTAGTCCAATAATTTTTAAATTGTCTCTCCTGGATCTATTTTCCAGGTCAGTGGTTTTTCCCATGAGATATTTCACATTGCCTTCTAATCTTTCATTTGTTTGGATCTGCTTAACAGCATCTTGATTTCTCATAAAGTCATTAGCTTCCATTTGCTCCAGTCTAACTCTGAAGGAATGAATCTCCTCAGTGAACTTTTGAGATTCTTTTTCCATCTGGCAAATTCGACTTTTTAAGGCATTCTTCTCCTCATTGCCCTTTTGGGCCTCCTTTGCCATTTGAGCTAGTCTATTTTTTAAGGTGTTGTTTTCCTCAGTCAGGCTGTTGACCCTCATTTCATACTTTTCCTGCATCCTTCTCATTTCTCTTTCCAATTTTTCCTCCACTTCTCTTATTTGATTTTTAAAGTCCTTCTTAAGGTCCTCTATGGCCTGCAACCCACTCATGTTTTCCCCTGGGGCTTTTGGAGCAGGACTTCTGACCTCACAGTCCTTTTCCCTCTCTATGCCCCCAAAATAGGAGTCTAGGGTTGCATTTTTCTGTTTCCTTTGCCTTGGCATGTTGCCACTTAATTACTTGACTTTTGGGCTTGTTGCCAAACTATGGCTTTAAGGCCAGATAGAGGAATTTTCGTCCCGAACGTGTGGGGGGCAACTTCCGTTTCTGGCAAGCTGTAAACCCACCCACGACTTCCACCCTAGATCACAATCCAGATCCAGGGAGGTTAAAGCAAGAGCGATTACCCCCCAAGACTGATCACTGGATCTCCCCATGATTTGTAGGCTGGGAGCCAGAGCTGCCTCTGAAAACTACAAAATAGCGTGTCTCCTCAGTGGCTTCTAGCCCCCAGGGGAGGGAGCTGACGCATTCCCCAAATACAGGTCCCAAAGTCCATAGGACACTAACCTCTTACTTTGTCCTAGGCATGTCTATGTTGATAATTCTGGAGTCACCACAGCTCCTGGTGTTCTGGGGTTCCTCCAGCCGGCTGCTGGCCCTGCCGCCCTGGGGCTAAAACCTCGGCTCACGCGGACCTGGGCTCGGCTCGGCTCCTGCGCTCTGCGTTCTGTGTGCTGCCAGGTCCCAGACCTCTGCGCTGGTCCTTCCTGCAGGGCTGCTGGGCTGTCCTCAGCGGGAGTTTAGCTTCTCTGTGTCGTTCTGTGGGTGCTGGGGCTCCAGAAGTTGTTCAGAGTCCCCTTTTACATCGTTTGGGGGGAATGTGGGGGCAGAGTGGCTTGGATGAGCTGTTTCTACTCTGCCATCTTGGCTCCGCCCCCCTGAACCTATCACATTATTTCTTAATGCAGTCTGAAATAACAATTCCATCCCCTCCCTCCACCTTTTCGACCATATTTTCACATTCAAAATCTATCTGTTTTTGAAGTCCCTACCTGGACAGCAGTGATGGAAATAAAAACAGTGCTCCCAATTTATTTTGTTTTTTGGATGGCACTTCAGATTCTTTAGCATGACATTCAAAATTCCCTTTGGTTATGCTATTTGTCCCCAAACAATGTCAGGAGATTTCATATAATTTTTTGAATATGTTCCCTAGAAAACTATCAGACTTATAGATGATGTGTTAACTAACTGCTACCTCATTACCTATAGGTATAAGGAAGTAACCACTTACAAATTCTTGCCTCATCTTCTGATTATAGAAAAATAGATTGAGTCAGAAGATATATCGGATGCTACCAAGTTAACCCAACTAATTTTAGAAATAAGGGTTACAGAGATTAAGTTACTTGACCAGTTTACATGTATCTAAAACAGTGTTCAAATCCAGCCACTCTTCCCTCTTAATCCAAAGCTCTTTCCACTGCTCTTCTGACATCTCTGGATTCATATCTTGTTATTTGCCTCAATTAGAGCCTAAAGTCCTTGAGAGCAAGGAGTGGCTCGCTTTTCTATATTTCTATCCCCAGAACTTAGTATAGTACTTGACACATTGTAAATACTTTATAAATGCATGTTGGCCCTTCTTTTCTTTCTTTCCATCTTCCTTTCCTGTATACCTTCTTTCATTTATTTTTCCTTCCTTTCTTCCTCCTTTCCTTTTTACCCTCCCTCCCCCTTTTCTCCTTTGCTTATCCCTTCTTTTTCTCTCTCCCTCCTTCCCTCTCTCTTTCCTTTCCTTCTTTCCTTCTTGCTTTCTCCCTGGCTTCATTTTCTTCTTCCTTCTTTCTTGCCGCTCCTACGTTTCCTTCCTTCCTTCTTTCTTTTTTTCTTCCTTCTTTTCCTTTCTTCCTTCCTTTTTATAAAACTACTTAGCTTCCCCCATCTATGGAAAATGACTCAGACCATCAAGCACCAAATACTTATTTATACTTCCTCTTTCCTCAGTCAGTTACAGTCTTCTAAGCTTTGACAGCCAATCAGAGTAAGATTTCCCTTGTGCCTCTTGACATACTTGTTAATTCTCCTCCCTGAAGTACCTCTTGATTCTACCCATTCACTTAAAGAGTGGAGTTCCATTTCTTTAGCCCTTTCACCCTCCCTTTTAAGCTGAGGTGTAGTTTGAAGTTTATACAGATGTTGTTGTTATTATAAACAAACACTGAGTACTGTCTATAGAACAAGAGAAGCCAAATTCCTCTTCCATTTTCTAATTGTTGGGAGTGTACTTGCAGTTTCTGTTGTTGTTTTTGTGTTCTTTTTTTCTTTTTCGTGAGCTCTCATGGCAAGCACTCACGGCTAACTACCATGGCAAACTGCCAATTTTCCACACCACTTTCCTCAATTGGGGCTTAACCACTGGGGGCTTGTGAAGAAGGTCTGCTTCATTTAGAATGGGCTTCACATGCAGATCACACACCATTATATACATTAAGCCTTCCCTGGTGAAATAACTGTAGAGCTTTCCCTCCTAAAGCATCTTCTGTTTGGCTACAGTGCATATACATTATTCACCTTCTATTTTGGCTATCTATGCTGCTTCCCTCATTAGCATATCTTCCTTGCAAGTAGAAATTGTTTCCTTTTGAAGTTCTACCTGCAGTACCTAACACAGTACTTGGCACATAGTAAACATCTGATGATTATTGATTCTTTCATTCTTTCAGTATCTCCCTCAAATAATTTTGAGTAAAAATACTGACCTTTTTCTCCATGTTATTTCCCCCATAAAAATATGAGTTGCTTATGGGCTGGGGCTGTTTTCTCCTCCCTTTAGATCATTGACACTTCAACAGTAAGAAGCCGGCACATAATATTAGCTTAATAAATATGAGTTGACAGATTGTTGACTAACTAACAAAGAGGAGTCTCTTGGTTGAGTTGAGTACTAAGTCTGTGATTCCTTGATCTGGTTTTGAGGAGAGGCTCATTTCATATTCTTTCTGATCTCTTGTTGCCAAACTTACAGATTCATGAGAGCACCTTTTGTTATTTCAAGATGCACACTTATTTTAAGGTATGACAGGAACAGGTTGTCTAATATGATTTCATTACAGAATACATAACATCCTATAGTTTGAACACTTAACTTGCTATAGAGAGAAGCAGATAACTGTTATTGTATAATCAGGATTGGGGGGGGGTAGACTATAAATTTTTGTAGCAACATGGAACTTGCCTTTGGCAACAAATACAACCAGATGGGTTCAGGATTAATTCATCTATTTGTTAAATGCTTTACAACATGTTAAAAGATTCACAATTTGTAAATCTGACTGCTAGATATGACTGGCAGAGAGAAGACTATGTCAAATATGAGCCATCATCACTTTCAAACCTTTGATTTGAAAAATTTCAGGGGATGGATCCAAGAAGTGCCAATCTTTCGGGAAACAACTCAAAATTGTCTGGAGTATTAGTGTGCAGTAAATTCTACCATTAAATCCAGAATGTTTTTGAAGACATTCTAATTGGACTTGACATAGTGTAGTTTATATTCTCATTTACACCAATATATCAAGGTTTTGTGATTTTGTGGGAATAGTAACTCCCTCTACTAGTACAGATGACAACCTGTCTAAAATAGTAATAAGGAAGAGAGGTGGCTGAGGTCTGAGAAGTTAACTAACTTTCCAATGGATACAGTTAGTGGGTACTAAGGCAGGGTTTGAATCCTGGTCTTCCTGATTCCAACACTCTAGTGTGTCACATGGCATTTTGTTCCATAATTGATAAGTGCCAAACAATGTATACCTCCAATAAAGTTGTCTTTCAATGTGCTTTATTGTTAGTGAAACATTCCTAGATTCTTTAAGATATGACAAGTCACATATTTGATACAGACTATATGGGTAAATTTAATTTGGACTATGACCACAGGATGAACTCAACTAATATGATAAAGGGAGAACCCACCTCAATGAAATAATTGACTACAACAATTTTGACTACAGCATAATGAACATAAATTTCCCATGGGAATTATAGAACTTCTCCCACCTATAACTATTTATCCAGACGTGCAATTTTATCATGTGCAGAGAACTCCCCACAGGGAAAAACCTTCCACCAATGAAAGTTTTTGCCGCTTCATCTACATTTTATTGTCTTGCAGTTTCCAGGGTCAATGAAGACTGAATATACCTTTGGTGTCTGCCTGTCATGTGGCTCCAAGAAGCTATAGCATGTATAGAAGCCATATCCCAGTAAAACCATCTCAGCAAACAACCTAAACAAGGTTGATGGTAACAGATTTCAAATTGTCAGTGAGTTAGGGTGGTGTCTAACCCAAGCTTCCAAAAACTTCACCTGGTAGAAATGTTTGAAGAGAATAATTGGTTCCAAGATCAGCAAGGTGGCTGAAGCAGATGCACCTAGAGTTTGGTCAGAATTCAAAGACATCAAGATAATTCACTTCATCCTGGGTCATTGCCATCTTGTCTTACCCTTGGCCTTCAATAGCTCTGGAAAAGATAATAAGGCTGATGACTTTGTGCAACTCTGTCTCATTTAAATTCAGTTTATATGTGAGTCAAGACATCACTCCATGTTATTGGACTTCTTCATGAAGGATAAATGCAACCTCTTGGATTCCTCTCTGCTGACTATAACATTCTTATTTTACCTAAATAATAATATTAATAATAATGATGCATATATACATAATATATAATAAAATATATTCATTTGTAATGACCATCTCCAATACCCTCTGTCCTGTATCTTGTCATCTCTTTATGATTAAACTCTTTGAGAAAACTACCTATGAGAAGATTTTTCTACTTCCTATTCTCTCACCATTTTCTAAGTTTTCTAGAATCTGGCTTCTATACTTGGCATTCAACTACTTCCCTCTTGAAAGTGCCTTCATTGCCACATCCAATAGTCTTTTCACAATCTTGATCCCTCTTTACTTTTTCTAAACTTTGTTAGTATTGATGTCCTTCTTATCCTAAATATTATTTCCTTTCTTCTACTTATTTGGTTCTCCTTTTTACCTAATCACTTCAGTGAGTCTCTTTTGCTGATCTTCCTTGAGGTCATACTCATTGATCATTGTAGTCAAAAGCTCTGTCCTGAGCTCTCTTCTCTTTTCCTACTCTATTATATCAGTTGGGGATCTTATATAACCCCAATTATCATTTCTGTGCAGGTAATTACCTCAAATCTTTCTTGAGTTCCACTCTCAGATTAGCATCAGTGTCTTACATATTTCAATCTGATAGTACATATATCAAATTCAACAGGGATAAAAGTGAAATAAATTTACTTCCCTCCCCAAAACTCCCTGTTTCTGGTAGGGAAACAACAACCACCAAAGATTTATCAATAACATTAGCCCAAATATAACAGTAGAAAACTTGGACTCCTATAAACATATAGCAATCACTTTACCATTGGTCAAATTATTTTTAGTGTTTTCCTAAAATATGTTTACTTTAGGGATCATCTTCAGAACCTTTTCCCCATTCTTTTGAAAAATTTTAGTAGTAAATAATTATGATTTTCAAAACTAAATTTGGTTTTGAGAAAATAGCATTTGAGAACAAATCCAGTCAACAAAATAGAGAATCTTGATGGCCCACATTAATTTTTACTAAAATTTTTTTTGATGATATAGTGACTGATTTTCTTCTATATCTCATGAATAGGGGCACAACAGGCTCAGAATCCCAACTTCCTTCCGTCACTATCCTGGGGGTAAAAGTGCCTGTGCCTGAGGCAGCCTGCCAAACCAGCTAACCCCAGGGAGTGCCACTAATTAAGGCAGACCCTAGCCTGGAGGTGTTTATTCTTCCCAGGGATCAACTTTCCCTGGGAATTTTCTTCTCATATTCCCCAATTGTCCCTGGAAGACCCCTGTTGTGCCCCATTCTTATTTATTTTTTACCTGCACTTTGTTTGCCCTAAGGTGGTGCTACTTTATCTCTTTTGTGAGGGGAAATCTTGAGAGTTTAGAATTTTCTGAGATAGCCATCTTCAAAGAATGTTCTATATTTATCATCTAAAGTACCTATATATTATATATTGTCTTCCATTAGAATATCAAATTCTTGAGGGAAGGGACCACTTCTACCTGTATTAGCATGGCAACTGACACATTTAAATAGTTTTTCATCCAATCATACCCACATTCTTGTTCCTTGAGATATTTTCTTATGTAGCAAAAAAACTGTAAGTCGTCATAACAATGTGATTTTTATGTACCTTTAGCTTAGACTTCAGAGATGTAGAGTCATTGTTGACCATATGATAATTTTTTGTGACTTAATTTTTGTTTTCTGTGTACTATAGAAAGCTCTATTCTGTCCCAGTATGCTACCATCCCATATAACACAGTAAGCCAAGTTACAAAGAGAAGACAGATATTGGCAGCAGTTATGTTACTTTTATTTGATCTTCCAAAGAAAATGACCTTTGGACAGAAAAAACAAAAACAAAAACAAAACAGTAAAATGGATAATAGGGAATAAGAAAGTTAAAGAGACAATAAGAACATTTCTATTTGTTCTTCCTAAGCTCAAGAATGACATAGATGAACTACATTTCCAGTACAAAAAAACCAGAAAAATGTGATCTGTGAGCTATTGTCAATGACCTTTGGAGGATCAAGGAGAATGAGAAAGCTTACGCAGATAACTGAGAAGGGCAAATGTTGTAAAATGGGAAGGGGGGAAGGAAAAGAAAAGAATATAGGTGGCCAGATACATAGGTACATAAAGAGAGGCTTAGTTCCTAAGACTTGGAAGGTGACAGTCCCCATTCTACTCAGCAGTACATCTAGAGTACTGTCCTCAGTTCTTGTTAGCTTAAGAGGAACACTGATATGTTTTAAGTCATTGAGAAAATCATAAGCAACATGGCTATTTGGGACTCAGTTGAGAAGGGAATGTTTACCCAGATGAAGAGGAGAGCTACCATTTTCAAGTATCTGAAGGAATATCAAAATAGAAATGAGAGCAAATTTGCCATAACAGGGTAAATGGCTCTTGCATCACTGCCTTGTCATGGAGGAGTGGCTTGTATAGTTCAGTGAAACTTTGAACTATGAAATGAATGAGTACCCAGTGATCAGGTCATAGTGGAAAGCTCTGACAAAAGGTGATTCCTTAGAGAAGAAAATGACAAATCACTCCAATGCCTTTGCCAAGAAAACCCCATGGTCAGTATTAAAATGCTAAAAGGTTGGACATCAGAAGATGAACCCCCTCAGGTTTTGGTCTTAAAGCCATGTAGAATAAGACATGACTGAATGACTGAACAACAAGAGGGAGAAATGTAAGAGAAATAAGTGCCTACTTTGAAAAATCAATTGTATTTTTGATGTAAGAAGAAATATACTAATAATTAAAGTTTTCCTAAATTTGAGTAAGCTCTTCCATATTCCCTGACTCAAGTGCTTCAAACTAAGGCTGGAAAAGTATTTCTTAAGTGTCTTGTATTACTGTTCAGGTATGATTTCAATTAGAGGAACTATGTGATCCCATTCCAAAACTAACATGGTATATTAATTCTCATTTACAAAATGATCTCATACCATAGTTCTCTTATTCTTTCATCTTCTCTATTACTCTCATCTTCATGGGTTCCCCCATGAGAAAATTGAAAATCAACACTAATAATGCCTCACTCAAAGCATGTGTTTTTTAAGTGGCAGAGCTGTGATTTCATTTCAAACTCTTAACATCCATGCCCTTTCTACCCTACCATGCTTTTATTTTAGGGGGGATAGGTAATCAGGATTAAGTGACTTGCCCAGGGTAACAAAACTAGTAAGTGTTCGAGGCTGGATTTGAATTCAGGTCCTCCTGGCTCCAATTCCAGTGCTCTATCCACTGTGTCACCTAGCTGGCCTTACCATGACAACTTTCTAATGCTGCTTCTTCCCCTTTCAAAAACATAATCTAAATTGTTCTCATGTAAGTCTGGCACATGACTTCATTATCCTTGAATAGATCATATTTTCAGTATAGTGTTGCCATAAAGTTGGAAAAGATATTAAGGGAAATATAGTCTAATACTTTGATTTCTTTGTCTTGCATAGTGGTCAGTGAAAACTGTTTCAGGGATGAATGAATTTTGTAGTATATAAAAAGTGTGATTCATTGTGGAGAAAAACAGGTGGTCTAGAACCACTGATATAATTCCTTAATATAATAGTACATAAAATGAAATTAACTCTCATTGTTACGGAACTTTGTGATTTTCTTAAATGATGTCATCACAACTACCCTGTATGATATGGAATATGTTTTATTACCCTACTTTAAGGACACTGAGTCTCATATGTCTCACCTATGGTAACATGTTGCAGAGTTTGAATCATATACTACAATTTGAAGCTAGAGTCTCAATTTCCTTATGCCATAGGATAAATAAAGCAAACACAACAAGGTGAATAGTTTATACTCTGATATCATACAATGTGTATTAGACTTAAGCTCAGCAAACACCAGTGGTGGAATCCAAATTCTTTTTTTTTTCTGTTTGTCTTTAACATTTTATTCCCCACCCCACCCCCCATTACATACAAAAACAATTTTAACATTTTTTTCAAATTTTGAGTTCCAGTTTTTTCCTTCCCTTCCTCCCCTCTCCTCTCCTTGAAAAGGTGAGCAATTTGACCTAGGATATTCATGTATAGTCATGAAAAACACATTTCTATGTAAGTCGTGTTGTGAAAGAAAACACAGACAAGAAAAAAAAAACTAAGGACATAGTATCTTCTATCTACATTGAAGTTCTAAAAGTTCTTTATCTCTACATAGATAGCCCATTTCCTCATAAGCCCTTCAGAATTGTCTTGGATCATTGTGTTTCTGAGAATAGATGAATTATTTACAGCTAATCATCATACAATATTGCTGTTACTATGTACAACGTTCTCCTGGTTCTGCTCATTTCAATTTGCACTTCTTAATATTGTTTTTCCTAGTTTGCTGAGAGCATTATGTTTGTCCTTCCTTATGACACCATAGTTTTCTATCACAATCTTTAGAGTGAATTGTTCAGCTGGAATCCAGATTCTTAATGCTATTGTATGTCTATAGGCAGTTCCCCACTTTTCTGTATCTCTATTTTCTCATTTGTAAAATGGAGATTAGTTATAATACTTTTAATACTTCTCTAAAAGAGTTGTGCAAAATGTGTCTTTAATAATTCATGTGTTTTTTAAATATGAGTTATACTGCTAGTACTAACTATAGCAGTAATGGCTATGATGATGATAAAGGGGTACTGGTGTTGGTGGTGATGGTGGTGGTGGTAAAGATGATGATAATAATGGTGATGATGATGATGATGATGGTGGTGATGATGATGATGATGATGATGATGTGATGGTGATGATGATGGTGACAATGATGGTGATTGGCATATACTTCAACTACCAAGACTTGCTTTGAACATAGCCATATCTTGAGCCATTTCTACAATGGTACTCAATGCCTGGGTATTGGGATTTCAAAATTTAAGGCATTAGTCAGTCATTATAAAGTAGTGAATTTTGAATCAAGAAGAATGAATTTCAAATTCTACCTCAGATACTTATTAGCTAGCTTAACCTTGACAAATCATTTAAGTTTGCTCAAACTCAGGTTGTTTGTATGCATAATGGTGATAGAAATGTCCTATCACAACTACCTTATAGAATTGTAAAAATTGAATAAGATCATATATATATATATATACATATACATATATGAATCACTTTGTAGGCCATATAGTATAATATAAAATTGACCCTTTATATTAATTATTATCATTTGAGCAGTCTGTTTGACATTTCTCACACAGCTAATGTCAGAGGTATGAATTCAACCCCAGCCTTCCTGACTCTGAGGGCAACATCCTATCCATATTACAGAATTTCATTAATCCAAAATCAATACTTGTTTATTGTACATTTCAAACTGAATGCCCAAGAGATATCTTAAATTCAACATATCCTGATTATGTATATTGTTGTTGTTTGTCCTTTGTTCTTGAAGAGGACCAATGGCATTAGGAAGGTGATGTCATTACTTGCAAGAGAATTGGATTTACATGAGGCGGGGCTGTGCAGTGACACCAGCCTTATTCTCTAATTTGGAGTCATCTGGGTTCAGTGACAAGATACAGATAAGGATAACTGGAGAGGGCTTGAGATGCAGAGGGAGATTGTCTTTATCTTTCCCTTTACCACATTAATTTGCTTTTCAGCTCATTATCTTTCATTTAAACATTTCCCCTTCTCTAAACATTTTCCTTTCTATAGAATTCACCACCATCCTTTCGGTTTCCTTAGATTGTAACTTCATCATTATCCCTGACCCATCATGCTTCATGACCCCACATGTCCACTCAATTTGATAAATCATGCCACTTCTTTTTTTTTTTTTTAAAGCAATTGGGGTTAAGTAACTTGCTCAAGGTTACACGGCTAGTCATTTGATTTATGCGTGGGTGCTCATTTTCTGAGGCCGGATCTGATCTCGGGTCATCCAAACTCCGAGGCCGGCGCTCTTACTCACTGCGCCACCTGGCCGCCCCTTTAGGGCAATTGGGGTTAAGTAACTTGCCCAAGGTTACACGGCTAGGTTTTTTGTTTGTGCGGATTAAGTGTCGGAGGCCGGCTCCGAACTCAGGTCCTTCTGATTCCAGGGCCGGCGCTCTATTCACTGCGCCACCTAGCCGCCCCAATCATGCTACTTCTAACCTCACAATATCTCATGTAGCCAACCCTTTTCTCTACTCACACAGTAACACTCCCCTCATCTACTCTGTCCTAAATGATTATAAGAAACCCTTAGACTACCCGTTTCAATTATGTCACCACCTAAGCCCATCCTGCATATGGCTGCCAAAGTAATTTTCTTTAAAAGCAAATTTAACCATGTGACTTCCCAGCAAAATAACACTCCAATGGGTTCCTATTGCCTATAGAATAAAATATGAACTTTTTGTTTTTAATTCCAATCTACTCTTCTCTTCTCATTGACTTTTATTTCCCCGCCCAAGTTGTGATCTATCCATGTGACCTCCCTCTATCTCACACAGGATAATCCATCTTATTTCTGTCTTTTAATTAGCCATCCCCATACCTTGAAATGTACTCCCTCCTTATATCTACCTCAGAGGCACTCTTCTCTTTAATATGGAACTCATAAATCACTTTCTGAATTAAGGTTTTCATGACATGACAAACTATGGGTGCCTTTCTTCCCCAAATAACTTGTATTAAATTCATTTGAATATATTTCCATTTATTTTCATTTCTGTTTTATACAATTATATACGTCTTTGTTGTCTCTACCTTTAGGATGTAGGCTCCTTGTCAGTAGAAATAATTTCATACTTTTTACTTTTATCCCCAGTGCCTAGCATGGCATAGGCTTAATGAATGCTTAAGTGATTGGCTGATACAATACATAAGTACTTGATAATAATATTGTTGTTAATTGGTTGATTTTTTCTGTTGTTGATATTTCCTAAAAGGCCAATCCCCTCATGAGCCCCATGTCATTGAAAGGAAAGAAGGAAAGAAAGAAGGAATGAAAGAAGAAAAAGGCAGAAAAAAATAAAAAGAAGAGACAAGGAAGGAAGGAGTGAGGGAAGGAAGGAAGGAGGGAAGGAAGGAAGGAAGGAAGGAAGGAAGGAAGGAAGGAAGGAAGGAAGGAAGGAAAGGACTGGATTAATAACGAGCCATTAGAAGAGTTTTAAGTTTCAGGAACCAAAAAATGAGAAACTAATTGTCATTTCAGAGATTCAGAACTGTTAAATGCATGCCAAGGTAGGACATAAAGGAAACCAATGCTCATATTGTCCTTTCCCTGGTTAATCTAAGGGAAAGTTCCATATGGCTCACACCAAACACTACTAGCTGTAGTTCCAATGCCTTTGATGAGAATGAGCTTGTCTGGCATATGCATCTTTTTTTCAGTGATTTAGAGAAGTTAAAGACAATTTTTAAAAAAAGAGTGGCTATAGGAAGTGAATGTATATTTAAATATTCTAGGATGGGAAATCCCCATTCAACAAGAATATGTTATCTCTTCGAAATCCTAAATTGCATTATTCTACCAAAAAAGTAGAGGAAAGATATTCATAACCCAAGAGAGAATATAAGATTCCATTTCCTCTTATTTGTGAATTTATAAATGTAGATGATGGGGCTTGGGTGACTGTGCTTGGACCCCATTTCCAGAATCACATTTCTCCCTAGCCTCAAAATATTATCCCTGACAGTTTCTCTTCAGCCCAAGGATGCTGTGCCTAACAGTTACTCATAAATGGGCCCCAGCAAAATACTTCTCTCTCTCCTTGGTATAATAACAAACTGCACCAGTAAGAATTATTAGCTTGAGCTGGCTTTTTACTAGCTCATAAATATATTCTGTGCCCATCAGATTATCAATACTAACTCCCTATTTCATAATATGTATACTGGATTCCTCATTATGTGTATCCTAGACTTTAGGCATAGGTATACTCCTGATATCTATCTTGTCAAACAAGACATTGATTGGTGGCAAATGAGGTAATCCTCAGTCAGCACTGATCTCTAATTAACTTAGTGAAGTAGCAGCCCTAAAAACCACACCTCCCTATGCCCCCACCCCTTCAATTTTTCCCTGGTGATCTCTGGGTAAAATGCCTGCTCAGTACATACAAAAAGTGCATGTTCCTTTAAGAACTGATCTTCCTTTAACCACTCCCTAATCCCCCCCCCCCATCACCTCGTTAGCATATTTGGCACCTGTTTTACTGTAGTTTATCCTACATAAATTTTAACTTTGACCCTCTAAGGTCACCGACTTCTGCCTGCTGAAGAGCATGAAGATAAATTCTTGCCAACTGAATTAAAGAATGTTTGAGTGCGTGAGTTCATTCCGGAAGATCCTGTCCAGTGCTCTGGTCCTTGTAGACATTATCTAGTCTAACTGTCCTGTTAGAGATGAGAAAGTCATGTAATAGAGAAATCAAGTGGTCTGCCTTTTGTGGCACTTTGTCAGTGACAAATCTCCCAAGTCACCCCAGGACTTCTTCCTCTATCTCACATTATCTCACAACATCAAGCCTCATTAGATGTTGATATTGACTCTGTATGTCTAGGTAAGAAATTCTCTCTACCCAGACACCATTGTAATCATCCTATTTATTGCTCATGTCAACTGGGATTAAATGAAAACAGTCAATGCAACAAAATTGAGCTCATTAATGGGGCAAGTGAGTTACAGCACAGAGGGCCAGAAAGCAAGTACTGGGGTATCCCAGGAGGGGGCTAGGAATAGAGTTTTATGGGACACTAAAGCAGGAACAATGACAAGGCTACAGGTAGGAGTGGTCAGGATTCTCAGTTTCATAAGGTAAAATGTTTTCCAGAACAAGCAAAAGTCCATGAAGAAATCTTGGGAATCTCTGGAGGGGAGAGTTTGGGATATTTACAAAATAATCTGAGGCAGAAAGGGTCAACATCTGGTTACTTTCAGGCAATTCATTGGTCTGGGGGTGGAGACCAGGTTCACTTCAGTCAGTTTTTCATCAACAGTGTTTGTCACTCACGTTGACATCACAGGTTAATGACAGCACAAGTTAAGGACATATCACGGTTCACCTTTGTTTTCTATGAGCTACTTTTAAATAAGCAAAAGCTGACAAATGATCTGTCAAACCTGGGTGGAGGGTTTTTTAATGTTTAAAACTTTTAAAGGTTTTTTTCAGGCTGAATACTGCTTTACAAGATTATATGTGAGTAAAAAATGTTGGGTTTCTTAACATTGGTATGTACATCTGGACAACTGATGATAAATCAAAATAATTAACAGGTACAAAAATAATGACATATGGTTTCACTCTAAGAAAAACAAAGTGTTTCTTTGGGAAGGGAGCCAGCTAGAAAACAACAATTTTAGACATTTCACAGTGCATTATTAGAAGCCTGTAGCTTTTTTTTTCCTCTTAAACCCCCAGCACTATTGCAACCTGCCACACCACCTTGCTTAATTGTCCATAGATTACTGAGGGTTTTCTCTGTGTAGGCCTCTGCTATACTGATCACTCTAAGAGAGAACATTTTCAGTACAATTCAGTTTACATTAAGACTCATTTTCCATGCCAAGGAAGTAATCTGGGGAACTCTTCCCTGGTTATGCTATATCAAAATCATGGTTTTCAGAGTTTGATGTCATTTTTGCATAAGCTGAGTGATTTGTTGGAGGACCTTCAGAGGAGGAAATCAGAATGATAACAGGCTATACAGTCACACCATTAGAGGATTAGTCAAAAGATCTTTGTATCTTTGCCTCAGAGAAGAAACCACACAGAGCTAGCATATCTCTTCATATATATGAAGTATTATCACCTGGAAAAGTAATGATATTTCTGCTTAGGCTCAAATGAAAGATCTAAAGGGAATGGTTGGATATTATCAACACACACACACACACACACACACACACACACACACACACAGGCTTAATGTCAGAAAAGAATGCATTTTTTTAACATTGGAGTTACACAAAAGCAAAATGGACAGCTCTATATGTCATTGTCTCTTCCATTATTATATAAACTAGATCTATAACCTAGGGCCATGGGACCACTGATAGAGTTTATCAAAGAGGATTTTTTTTTCAAATTTGGGCTCTAGTAGTTGGTTTCTAAGATCCCTTATTACTAAGACTCTGCTTCTTTCATCAGATTGCAAAGACATCATCCTGAAGTTTATAGAGCACATTTTTCTTTGTATTGTGTTTGGATATCAGCAGGCATTCCCTAGATTAGATGAATTTTGGAGTGTTGGCTAGAACTGTTTTCTCTTTCAAAAGCTGCAGGGAGATCTCCAGAATTGGACATAGAATACAGACATGTATGCATGCATGCATACCTACATAAAATATGTATGTATGTGTGTATGTATGTATACATATAGTATATGTGTATATATATAAATATACTATACATACTATAATACTATATACATGTATAATAATGAGATTTTTGCAACACAGCAAAAGGAAAAGAACATTTTTCATTAGACTTTTTTACTGATGACCTACTTACTATATGATGAGTGTAAATGACGTTATCAACTTTCACATGCTATATGAATGGGAAATATGGACTTTATCATCATCATAAAAGGTTTAGACCCTTAAAAATGAAAGGATACTAAGAGGTCATCTACTTGAACAACTTTCACTTAACAAATAAGGAAATTGAAGTTCCTCTGGAGGGAATAATTTTGTTTTCTCTTCCTCTCTCTCTTTACCAGTCTAGATGAAGGAATAAGACATATCTTTGTTTCTCTATTCCTTCTCTGATGTTGAAGTTGTAAGGTACTTTCTTGAGTTGCATTTCTTCTGCTGGTTGAGCCTTCCTCACTTCACTTTCCTATGACTCTATAGCTCTCTCTCTCTTTCTCTCTCTCTCCCTCTCTCCTTCCTTCCCTCATTTCCATCACTTTTTGTCTCTTTCCTTAACCTCTACATGGCATTAACCTCTCAAGGCTGATCTTGGAACCCTAGTAAGAACCTACAAATTGATTATTTTCATATAAGCATGTGCTTCTGTATAATGAGTTCAATCAATCTATTCAAATATGCATTTGTTTTCCTATTTTTTAAACAAGTACTATGCTAGGAACATGGCATACAAAGACACAAACTAAAAAAAAAGACATTTCCATAAACCTTAAAATCTGTCTATGAGTAGAAAACAAATACATTTAAATAATAACAAAATAAACAGAAAGGAAATTTTAGAGTGAGAGAACAAGAACATGGTGGAAGAATAAAGAAAACCCTTTTGTAGGAGGTATTACTTTGCTTGAACTTTAAAGGATACTATTCTAAAAGATTTTAAGATGGGCAATATTGAAGAGAAGTTTCTTGATTAATTATTGGTATTTGGTTATGAACTTAAAAATTTGCATTGGGTTTTATTTAACCATTTATTTCACATACTCTCTTATTCTTGTGTAGAGCTGTAAGTAAAGCCAGATATCTGAGTTTTGCCAAAAGATGTGGAAATTTAAAAGATATTCTCTTCATGATGCTAGGATGCTGTCCCAAATCTGTATGCCATATATGAGTTCCTCTTGCATGTCCCAGCACTCAGCAACTACAGTGCTATCTGAAGGACTGTGACTTCCCTTTCCTGGCTGCATTCTTGGCCCCTAAGAATCCCTATATTCATTTTCATAAACAGAAGTAAGTCCTATATTATCATAACAACCTAATGTTGACAAGGACATTCTTTATCTACCTCAGAAGTCACATGCTAAGTGAGATCTACTTTCCCCTTCTTCTTTCCCTCTGATTTATCCCTTTGTCCCTATTTTGCTAAAGAGAAAATATTTTCTTCTTACAGTTCTGATCCGATGATGTTAAATATTCATGCATTTCACAGTTATATAAATTAATTTTTAAAAATATTTATAGTAAAACTATTTTTTAAAATAATCTTGATCAGTAATAAATAAAAGTCCCATAGTCATTGGCAACTCTGGGCAGGAAGCAACAGCAACAACAGAAGCAGCAAAAGCAGTTGTCTTCATCATCATAGTAGTAATAATGATGGTTGTAGGAGTAAGGGTGAGGAGTGGTGGGGTGGTGGGGGTACGGATGGGGGTGGTGGTAACTCAATTTTAAACAGTACTTTAAGGTTCCCAATATCCAATAAATATTTTTTAAGCATCTATGATGTGTCAAGCACTATGCAAACAACTGGGAATTAAGACAGTTCCCGCCTTCAATCAACTTACAATCCAAAAAGGGAGACAATACACAAAAAGAAGAAGGAAAACCAAGGGAGATAAGGAAGGAAGTCAGGGTATCCTGATCAATAGAATTGAAACCAAGAAGGGCAGCAGATGACAAAAGTGGAGTGATCTGAGAGTCAGCTTTGACTCTTTGTAAAGGAAGTTATTGAAAGGAGTTTGGTATTCTGCCCGCCAGTCAGATAGGAGAGGAGGCTGAGAGAGAGGGAATTAGGCAAAAGAAACAAAATAGTGTAATAAAGACTTGAGTCATAAAGAAAGTAAAACATAGGTTCAAGTCCTATATCAGACATATACTCAATATGTAACCCTGGGCAAGTCACTTTATCTTTCTTGCCCCAGTCAGTATTTTAAAATTTACAGAGAAAATAGCAATCTGAATGTGCAGGGGGAGTGCCATCATTGGGCATTTCCTATACTAATGATATCGAAGATCCAGTTGAAAAGAAAAAAAAAGAAAATCGGATGTGTTATTCCATTTATTCTTTACAATAAACCTGCAATGTAGGTACTATGGTTATACACAAACTGAAGCTGAGAGTAATTAAGTGACTCATCTTAGGTCACAGAACCAGTAAGAATCTGTGGCAATGTTTGATCAATTTCTTCATTCTTCAACTTCACTGTTACAAGGCAATATGTTAGAAAAAGTCATATGAACTTACAGCTCTGTAAGGTAGTGCTCCTGATAAATAAAATTATTTTTAAATACCTAAAGTAATAGTATTTTCCTCAATAACTGCACCAACTGGAACAATGATTAATCCATTTCAACATACCTCTCTGGTACATTTTACTTTACCCCTTACAAGTCGATTCTGTAAAATGAATGCTCCTTAAAAGTTTTCTTATGATGATATATCCTTAAATGTTTAGTGAAAAGATCTCCTCAAGTGTTTAAATTATAGTTCTAAGTAGTATCCAAATATCCATAAATTCATAAATATCATAGTCACTATACACCCTTAAAGTCGCTGTACTTCTGTTGCTAAGCATTTCTCTCTATTTCTGAATTGATTTCCTTTTGAAAAGGAAGAATGTGAAGCTCACTTGGAGAAAATCTATGTCTTGGGGGCATTTTATAATGAATGACTTGGCTTTCTCTGTGAAAGTGCTTGTACTATTTTGAGAAATGTATATACAGTAGGATGGTTACCAGCAGCTCCCTTTGTTGTAATTTCTGAAAAGCAGCTTCCTGTGTTTCAGAGAATAATTGATTTTTTAAAATAGTATTCTCTGAGCTGTAGGACTTGTTTTATATCATTTTTCTTTCTTTTTTTTATAGATGCTTAATTACCTTTTGCAGCAGTGCTCACTATTAAATTACATAGTTTATACTTTCACAATGTGCTTTAACATTTCCCAAAATGAATGAAAATAAAGTACAAATGATAAATAGCTATTGGAGATACCTTTAAACGAAGATTACCAAGAACATAGAATAGTAATTATTCTCAATTACTGTATAATGTTCTACCTCTGATAAAGGTGCATCTGTGAATCTAGGTCAGTGTCATGTCAAGAACTGGGCTTATTAACAAAACCTTTGTGCTAAGGTGGTGATTACTGATTATATATGAATCTTGCTATGTTGAAAAGGTTAATTAGATTAATAAAATCTAATCAGATTAGTAAAAAACAGAGTTTCAAATTTATTTTTTTTGTATTTTTGCAGCTCAAAATAGTTACCTGTGGCTATTATGATTAAATAAGAAAATATTTATAAAAAATTCAAAATCACTCAGTACAATACCTGCCACATAGTAGGTGCTGAACAGATGTGTTTCCTTCCCTTTTCCACTATTATAGTACATTTGAAGTTCTTCAGGCAAGAGCAACTTGAATCTTTGACAGAGGTATGATCTTGGTGCTATCAAGATCCTCTGTGTTGATCCAACTTACAACCCATTCCACCCTTCTCATTCTATCATGTCCTCGTTCATGTCTTACTCTACATTCTCCACAGGTATTTCATCCAACATGCTTAGGGCCTTCCTATAAATCTCTTGATGATACTTGTTTACAATGGAGCATGTGGGTTATCCATCTGTTAAATTTCACTCTTTTTTTTTCTTCCCTCCAGCCCCCTCCAACCACCACTTCACTACATGACTCATCTTCCTCATTTTTTCATACATCTTTTGTATTTTCAGAATGAAAAGTAGAAGACTAGTATGTATTTTCTCCTTTGTTTATTGTGTCCATTTATTGGTAATTGGATAAGCTTGCATACATTTAGATTATACATTACATTAATTATATACATTTTATATTATATCTACATTTTAACAACTAAATCAAAATTTTAGATTATCAAATACTCTAATTATGAGCATCTTCTGTCTCTTTTCCAATGATTATCATAAAAGAAGGAAAAGGAAGTCATGAACTCTTGTTTCTTAGTTATATGGGTTAACCTTGGGCAAAGAGTTCTTCATATTATTTCTAGCCATCTGATGATAAGACTCTCTACACTTACAAAGGATGAACTACAGCAATCAGTAACCATTTGTCATAAGTACCATACTCAAAATCTTTCCACAATAGTAAGACATGGCAGGGATAGTACTCTGATCTCACTACTTCTGAAAATCTCAGGTCACCTCAATGTCATAATATGGCATTGGAGCATAATATCTATATATCTATACTGACCACAAAAAAAAAAAAAATATATATATATATATATATGTGTGTGTGTGTGTGTGTGTGTGTGTGTGAGTGTGTGTATACACATATTTATGTGTATATATATATATAATGTTCATAAGATAAAAGACAATATTAATAAATATAATAGCATTTATATAGTGCTTTACTATTTTCAAAGCACAATTTCATTTATTTTTCACTACATTGTGAGGGAGGTGTTATTATTAACCCATTTTGGAGATGAGGAAATTGAGGCTCAGTAAAGTTAGGTGAACTTGACTAGGATCAGACAACTATTACAAATCCATCACGATTTTTAACTCTATTACTCTATCCTAGATTTATAATGAGTTCAGAAACTGTCTTAGCTAACTTCTGCATCTCTTCAATTACCTTTCAGAATGCTTAGCACACAGCAGGTGCCAAATAGATGTGATAACATTCTTAATGTTCACCATACAAAAGTAAAGAGATAACCAGGAGAAATTTGTATACAATTACAGACACAACATATGTGTGATGACCAACTATGACAGACTGGACTCTTCTCAGCAAAGCAGTGATATAAGTCAATTCCAAAAGACTCATGATGGAGAGAGATGTCTACATCCAGAGAAAGAATTGAGTTTGAATACTGATTGAAGCAAACTACTTGATCTCTTTCTTTTTTTTGTGGCTTTATTTCTTCTTTACCATTTTTCATTCCATCTAGTACAATCCGCCTTTGTAACCTGACTAAGGTCTAATTTGAAAATATTTGCCGATCCTATAGTGGATTGTATGCCATCATGGGGTGGAGGGATGAGGGGAGGGAGGGAAAAAAAGACATTTGAAATTTAAGGAATTATGGAATTGAATCTTGTAAATTAAAAGTAAACAAGCAAATTAATAAAGACAAAAAAAGTAAAGAGATATGGAACATCAGTCAAAATGAAGAAGAAAATGCAAATTTAAAGTCAGTTGGCCAATCAATAGATGCTTATTAAAGGTCAAACAGAATGTGTTTGTTTCTTTAATGTGACTGTACTAAGGTCTTTGGTAAATTATTCAAGTCAGAATTTTTTTTTTAATTTTTTTCTTTTTTCAGAATTATTTTTTAGAAATGATATCTTCAGTTGCTTCCATATTAATGTACTGTTAGCTATTCTTGGAGCTACATTAGTACAATATCCCGATCTAGAACTCCCTGATATACACATAATATACAAGAACTCTACATTTTCATAATGATCTTCAGGACAATGAGTATCTACCATAATATAGAATCATTGGTTTTTCATTTTTAAAACAATTATTAGGCATCTTTAGGCTAAAATATACTGAACTAGCTATACTGACCAAAGAAACTTCATCCTATTTTTCTTTTCTGCAGTACATGATAAGTTTATGTTTTAATGATTAATATCTCTCTTGTCTTAACACACATACACACACACACATACACACACACATACTTCTACCTCAATACAATTGCTATATTACTGTGGTGGATAGGATAGGATAGGACAGGACAGGATGGATAGAATAGGATAGTTATCAAATCAAGGCAGCTTGATGGATCAGTAGATAGAGCATTGGGCCTGAATTCAGGAAGCAGAGTTAAATCTGACCTCTGACACTTACTAATTGTGGAACTCTGGGCAATTCACTTAACCTCCATTTGCCTTAGTCCTTTGAAGAAGGAAATGGCAAACTATTCCAATTTCTTTGCCAAAAAAATCCCATGGACAGTATGGTCCACTGAGTCACTAAGAATTTGACATAGCTAAATGACTGAAAAACAACAATGTTATCAAAACCTAAATTAGACTGGACTTTGATGTGCAAAACAGAGAGAATCAATAATGAAGGATCAAAGGAATGACATCATTGCAAGCTGCTAAATCTTAGACTGGACACTCAAATGTCAGCTCTCCACATGTTGACATAACTATTTTTCCACCCAACAGTCTCATTATTGATTAACCTTTATCCAGATACATAGCCTAGGGGAGCTTTCCCAAATTTCTTCTAAATTTTCTTTGTTTTGACAAAGTACTATTTGCCTGAGAGTTTCTCAATTGTCTCAAATATGAGGGAATTAAAAAGTTTGCAAGTGTTAAATGAGAAGCTGAACTAAGATGATTAGAACATCTAACTAGAACAGGATGACCAATATTTCCATTAAAATATAGCTGCCCCATATGGGTTTCCTCCTTTCTATCCATAAGTTTCACCTATGAGCCAACCATGTAAGATAATCAGGATCCTAACGAAGGGACAAATAAAAATAATGACTCAAATTAGTTTGGCTTTCTTAGTATAAATACCATGAATGTTTCCCCCCTCCCCATGCATGAGTATTTTTTGTAAGGCAGAGTGAAAATAAGTGTAATAATTCTGGATGTGGATTCAGAGGATTTGGTTTCAATTTTTTTTATTCTCCTACTAATTAGTGGTAGGAATTTTTCGGTCTTCATGTCTGTCAAGGGAGAGGTATTGGAGGAGATTATTTCTAAGGTCCTTCTAATGTGAAACCCTATAATGCCTATACCAGGACTGATTGCAAGTTGTCCAAGCTTTATAATTGCAGGAAATCCTTAACCATGTAGAGGAGAAATCCAAGATGCTTGGTGCTTTCCCAAGTTTTCTTTACTATTTCATAAATATATGGACAATATTTATTATCTTCTAATTTGTCATCAATTACTCTTTATTCATGACGAGCCCACCTTCTTTTCCAGTCATAAACATATATGATAGTATTTATATTCCACTTAACACAAAGAAACTATGGTACAACTTACTTTGGCTTCTTTCCCTTCTCTTTTGGGTCACCTGCAACCATTGATCACTAGGAAAAAAAAAACAACAACATCAAAACATGAAAAAGAACATTAACATAAAACTGAAAATATGAGGTAAATAACAAGGGATTACCATAATGACAATTCTGCCAAATGTTTCATGATTTCGAAGGTTTACCCAGACAAAAGATGTGGTCTCAGTGCAAGGAAAGCACTGTTTCAAATAATACAAAGAAGGATATTTCATAGATCATTTCTTACTTTGACTCAATTTCTAAGACAGGGAAATACCTCACCTCACTGGTTCTATAGATAGCTTACACCAACTAATGAACCAAACAAAACAGAGTAGAAATATGACCTCATGCCAACATACTATTAAATGGGCATAGCTTCCTATGTTCTTCTTTTTGTTTACTTGGTTCTTCTCTATTTTGAAATAACTTGAAAACTGGTACCCTCCAAACAATGTCATTGCAACAGGTATTTTTGGGCAGGTCCACATATTCTTTTAAACTCCAATGTCTTATACAATATTTTTTCTCTTCTTTGATAATATATCATACATGGAGGTTGTGGAATGAAAAGGTAGAAGTTCCCTTATCATTGCTGATAAAAATAGAATGGTTAATTGCATCTACATTTTGGATTTTGTTCATCCCATGCCTGTTTGCTCTCCTACTCCTTACTGTTGATGAATCGATGTTCTTTTAAGATTTTAGTCAAATGAAAAACCGTGAACATGTTCCTTTCTTCTTCATTTACTTTTTGCTATTTTAAAAAGTGATAATATGGCAAGATGGTGGAGTAGAAACAGCTCGTCCAAGCCACACTGCCCCCAGATTTCCTCCAAACTATGTAAAAGGGGACTCTGAACAACTTCTGGAGCCCCAGCACCCACAGAATGACACAGAGAAGCTAACCTCCCACTGAGGACAGCCCAGCAGCCCTGCAGGAAGGACCAGCGCAGTGCTCTGGGAGATGGCAGCGCGAGCACGGGGAGCCGAGCACAGGTCCGCGTGAGCAGTTTTAGCCCCAGGATGACCGGGACAACAGCTGGCTGGAGGGAGCCCAGAACACCAGCAGCTGTGGAGATTCCAGAATTATCAACATAGACATGCCTAGGACAAAGTGAAAGGTTAGTGCCCTATGGACTTTGGGACCAGTATTTGGGGAATGCATCGGCTTCCTCCCCTGGGGGCTAGAAGCCACTGAGGAGACATGCCATTTTGTAGTTTTCAGAGGCAGTTCCAGCTCCTGGCCTGCGAACTGTTGGGAGATCCAACGATCAGTCTTGGGAGATAATCGCTCTTGCTTTAACCTCCCTGGATCTGGATTGTGATCTGGGGTAGGGGTCGTGGGTGGGTTTCCAGCTTGCCAGAAACGGAAGTTGTCCCCCACACATTTGGGACGAAAATTCCCCTGTCTGGCAGCAGAGCTGTAGTGTGGCAACAAGCCCAAAAGTCAAGTAATTAAGTGGCAATATGCCAAGGCAAAAGAAACAAATTAAATAGAAAATTGCAACCCTAGACTCCTACTTTGGGGGCAAGGAGGGTAAAGCATGGAGAGGGAAGAGGACTGGGAGGTCAGAAGTCCTGCTCCAAAAGCCCTAGGGGAAAACATGAGCAGGTTGTAGGCCATAGAGGACCTTAAGAAGGACTTTAAAAATCAAATAAGAGAAGTGGAGGAAAAATTGGAAAGAGAAATGAGAAGGATGCAGGAAAAGTATGAAATGAGGGTCAACAGCCTGACTGAGGAAAACAACACCTTAAAAAATAGACTAACTCAAATGGCAAAGGAGACCCAAAAGGGCAATGAGGAGAAGAATGCCTTAAAAAGTCGAATTTTCCAGATGGAAAAAGAATCTCACTTTCTCACTCACTTTCTTTTTTTAATTTTCTTTTTGAAAATAAATTTTAATAACTTGTTTTATGTCACCTAAATTTCTATCTATATGTCTCTTCCAAAGACTTTTTTTTAAATTTATTTAATTTTAGTTTTCAACATTCATTTCTATAAGATTTTGAGTTACAATTATTTCTCCCCATCTTTCACATACACCACCACAAAATAGCAAGCCCACTGAATACCCCTTCCCCCAATCTCTTCTCCCCTATCAGCCCCCTCACTTTCTAGCATGGCAAAATGGACCCCTATACCCCAATGCCTGTAAACCTTATTTCCCAGTTGCATGTAAAAAACACATTTTTAAAAACATTTGTTTTTTAAACTTTGGGTTCCAGATTTTTCCCCTTCCTCACTCCTCACCTGCCCCCACTGGGAAGACAAGTAATTCAATATAGGTTGCACATGTGCAGTTACCCAAATCATTTCCATAATTGTCATATTGTGAAAGACCAACTATATTTCCCCCAATCTAATTCCACCCTCAACTTATTCCATTTTCTCCTTTGACCCTATCCTTTTTCAAAAATGTTTGCTCCTAACTACCCTCTCACCTAACCTGCCCTCCCTTGTATCAACACCCTCCTATCCCATATACCCCTATTTTCCAGTAGGGTAAGATACCCAGTTGAGTGTGTATGTTATTCCCCCCTTAATCCAAATTCAATGAGAATAAAGTTGTTTCATTCTCTTTCACCTTCCTGTTTGTCCCTCCATTGTAATAGTTTTCTCTTGACTCTTTTATATGAGATAATTTACCCTAATCTATCTCCTCCTTTCTCCCCACAATAAATTCCTCTCTCACCTCTTAATTTTATTTTTTAGATATCATTCCTTCATATTCAACTCATCTTGTGTCCTCTGTCTATGTATACATGAATAATATACAGATGCCCACACTCACATATATATTTATATACATAGTCTCCTATACATACATATATGTATGTATACATGTATATGTATATACATGTATACACACACACACATACACATACACATATTCCCTTCAACTATCCTCAAACTGAGAACAGTTTTATGAGTTACATTATCATTTTTCCATGTAGGAATGTAAATAGGTAAAATTTAATAAGTTCCTTATGATTGCTTTTTCCTGTTTACCTTCTCATGCTTATGTTACTTCTTGTATTTGAAAGTCAAATTTTCTCTTCAGCTCTGGTTTTTTCATCAAGAATGCTTGAAAATACTCTATTTCATTGAATGACCATATTTTCCCCTGTAGCCTTACACTCAGTTTTGCTGAGTAGGTGATTCTTGGTTTTAGTCCTAGCTCCTTTGACCTCTGGAATATCATATTCCAAGCCCTTTAATCCCTTAATGTAGAAGTTGCTGAGTCTTGTGTTATCCTGATTGTATTTCCACAATATTCAAACTGTTTCTTCCTGACTGCTTGCAGTATTTTCTCCTTGACCTGGGAACTCTGGAATTTGGCTATAATATTCCTAGGATTTTTCTTCATGGAATATTTTAAAGAGGTGATCAGTGAATTCTTTAAGTTTCTGTCTTGCCCTCTGGTTCTAGACTATCAGAACAATTTTGCTTGATACTTTCTTGCAAGGTGATGTCAAGGCTCTTTTTTTTTGATCATGGCTTTCAGGTAGTCCAATAACTTTTAAATTATCTCTCCTGGATCTATTTTTCAAGTCAATGGTTTTTCCAATGAGATACTTCATGCTGCCTTCTAGTTGTTCATTTGTTTGTATCTGTCTCATAGTATCTTGATTTTTCACAAAGTCATTAGCTTCCAGTTGCTCCAACCTTATTTTGAAGGAATTATTCTCTTCCATGAGTTTTTAAAATTCCTTTTCCATCTTGCAAATTTGGCTTTTTAAGTAATTCTTATCCTCACTAGCTTTTTGAGCCTCTTTTGCTATTTGGATTAGTTTATTTTTAAGGTGTTATTTTCTTCAGTGTATTTTTGGTCTCCTTTAGTAAGCTGTTGACTTGCTTTTCATTATTTCCTTGTACCATTCTCATTTCTCTTCCCAATTTTTTCTCCACTTCTTACTTGGTTTTCAAAATCCTTCTTAAACTCCTCTATGGCCTGTAACCAATTCATATTTTTATTGGATGCTTTTGATGCAGGATTTCTGACTTCACTGTCATGCCTTGATCATTTTTGTCCCCAAAAAAAGGAATCTAAGGTTTGATTACATTTCCTGGGCTTTCTCATCTTTCCAGTCAATTACTTGACTTTTCAGTGCTTTGCCGCAGTAGAACTATGGTTCCAGATGGGAGAGAGCTTTGTCCCAAATTTCTGGGGATTTTGCAGGTGCTGGAGCTATTAGTTGGGCGCCTTCTCTACAGACACCATAAGCTCTGGCTCCCTGGTCACACACCCCCAGGACCACCATGTGAGACCATGATCCAGATCCAAGCAGGTCAAAGCAGTAGTGTACTCTCTGAATGGTCAATTGGACCCCTGCAATCAGCAAGCCAGGAACTCCTGAGACAGCCAGGCAAAGATGGATGCACAGCCACAATACCTCCACCACTTCTTGCCCTTGGGGTAGGGGTTGGACAGTGCTCTTGGTCCCCCTGTTCCCACAAAGCTCCACACTAATCTTTTACTTTCTTTTTGGCATTTATAGGTTGATAATTCTGGAAACTGCCTCAGCTACTGGTGATTCTCTCTCCTGAAGTATGCTTTTTGCCTGGAGCTGGTCAGGGCTGTCCTGGGCCTGGGCAACCAAGCGGATCATGTGGGGCTGTGCTAAGCCTGGTGCAATAGATCCTTCCTGTTGGCCTGCCAGGCTTCTTTTGCTGGGGGCTTTCTTTTACTTTGTCTCCTTGTGGGTTCTGTAGCTCTAACATTTGTTTAGAATCATTTCTTTACATGTATTGGAAGTGATTAGAGGGGAGCCTACACCAATATTGTGCTTCTACTCTGCCATCCTGGCTCTGCCCACCCCTGCCCTCCATCATCTCACTTTCTTGGTAAATACCAGTGGTTCCCTATTATCTAGTGACTAAAATATACAATCATCCAAATGACTTTTTTTTTCCAAATGCTTTATTAACTTCTAGTTTACATCATTCATTTCCATCAGATTTTCAGTTACGATTTTTCCCCATTTTACCCGTACCCAAGACCCCAGAATAACAGTCATACAGGATATCCCCTCAAGCAATCTGCTCTCTCTCATCTCTTCTCCCATACCCCCTTTGACTTTTCCAGTAGGGCGAGGTGAATCCCTATGCCCCATTGCCTGCACAATACTCCTTTTCTCCCAATTATATGCAAAATAGTATTAATCATAGTATTTATATATTTTTAAAATATATGATTTTATAAGGAAGATAAGCAAATCAGTATATGCTGTACATGTGTAGCTATGCAAAACATTAACATAGTAGATATATTGTAAAAGACTGATTATATTTTCATCCCTCCCATCCTACCTTCCACCTGGTCCACTCCCCACCTTGATCCTGTCCCTTTTCAAAAGTGGATGCTACAAACTCGCTTGCCCCCCAAGCCCGCTCTCCCCTCTACCAGCTTCCCCCATCCCCTTCCCCCACACACACTCCTATAGTGTGGGACACCCTATTTAGTATGCATGTCATTCTCTCCCTGGTCCAAATTCAATGAGAATAAGGTTTTGCGTTTTTGCCTTCCTGTTCTTCCCCTCCAGTGCAACCACCTTCCCCTGCCTCCTCTACACGAGACAGTTCACCCCATTGTCTCTCCCCATTCCCCTTCTCTCTCACTACATTACTCTCTCACTTCTTAACCTGACCTTTTAAGTATTATCCCTTCCTATTGAATTTGACCTGTGCCCTCTATCTATATATAACTGAAAACGTATATATTCACACATTCACATATGTATTCATATGCCCATATACCTTCTTCAATTATTTTCATATTGAGAAAAGTTTCATCAGTTACAGTTATTGTTTTTCCCTGTAGAAATATAAATAGTTCAACTTTGATAAGTTCATAGTGATTTCTTTTCTCTGTTTATCTCTCAAACTTCTCTTGTTTCTTGGATCTGAATGTCCAATTTTATATTCAATTCCTGTTTTTTCCTCAAGAATGCTTTAAAGTCCTCTATTCCACTGAATGGCCAATTTTCTCCTGAAACATGATACTCAGTTTTGCTGGGTAGGTTATTCTTGGTTTTAATCCCAGCTCTTTTGCCCTCCAGAATATAATATTCCATGCCCTTCTATATGTAGGAGCTGCCAGATCCTGCGTTATCCTGATTGCATTTCCACAATATTGAAAGTGTTTATTCCTGGCTGCTTGTAATATTCCCTCCTTGATCTGGGAATTCTGGAACCTGGCTACAATATTCCTAGGAGTGTTCTTTTTGGGATCTTTTTCAGGAGGTGATCTGTGGATTCTTTCAACCTCTATTTTGCCCTCTGGTTCTAAAACATCCAGGCAATTTTCCTTGAGAATTTCTTGAAGGATGGTTTCTAGAGTCTTTCTTTGATCATGGTTTTCAGGTAGTCCAATAATTTTTAGATTGTCTCTCCTGGATCTGTTTTCCAGTTCAGTGGGTTTTCCCATGGGGTATTTCACATTGCCTTCTATTCTTTCATTTGTTTGGATCTGCTTAATAGCATCTTAATTTCTCATAAAGTCATTAGCTTCCATTTCCTCCAGTCTAATTCTGAAGGAATGATTCTCCTCAGTGAGCTTTTGAGATTCTTTTTCCATCTGGCAAATTTGGCTTTTTAAGGCATTCTTCTCATTGTCTTTCTGAACCATTTGAGTTAGTCTATTTTTTAAGGTGTTATTTTCCTCATTCAGGCTGTTGACTCTCATTTCATACTTTTCTTGCATCTTTCTCATTTCTCTTCCCAATTTTCCCCCACTTCTCTTATCTGCTTCTTAAGGTCCTCTATGGACTGTTGCCAGCTCATATTTTCATTTGGGGCTTTTGGTGCAGGAGTTCTGACCTCACAGTCCTCCTGTTTCATGCTTTGATCCTCTTTGCCCCCAAGATAGGAGTCTAATGTTGCATTTTTCTCTCTATTTTGTTCCCTTTGCCTAGGCATGTTGCCACTTAATTACTTAACTTCTGGGCTTGTTGCCACAGTAGGACTTTGCCACCAGCCAGGGGAACTTCAGTCCCAAATGTTGGGATTTTCTCAACTTCTGGAAGTATTACCCCCCAGACTGATCGCTGGGTCCCCCTACAGTTTGCAGGCCAAGAGCTGAAGCTGTAATGTGGCAATGTGGTGCAAGCTGCATGGCTCCTCAGCAGCTTCTTACCCCCAGGGGAAGAAGGTGACACATTCTCCCAACCAGTCTCAAAGTCCATAGGGCACTAACCTCTCACTTTGTCCTAGACATCTATGTGTTGATAATTCTGGGAACTCCACAGCTGCTGGTGTTCTGGGGTCCTTCCAGCCAGCTGCTGGTTTGGCCGCCCATGGGCTAAAACCTCAACTCACGCATGTGGGCCTGTGTTTGGCTCCTAGAGCTCTGTGATGGCTGTTCTCTACCTGGCTACTGGGCTGTCCTCAGCTAACCTCAGAAGGTTAACTTCTCTGTGTCATTTTGCGGGTTCTGGAGCTCCAGAGGCCATTCATATTCCCCCTTTTACAAAATTTTGAAGTGGTGTGGGCTGGAGCTCCTTGGAATTGCTGTTGCTACTCCACCATCTTGACTCCACCCCACCATCCAAATGACTTTTAAATCCTTTCACTGACCGGTCCATTCCTATCCTTCCCAGACTTTTCACATATTATTTCCTATGATCCAAAAACATTGTTTTTTATTGTTATTCCTTGAAAAGGAATGAATGAATGAAATGAATGAATGAAAAGGAATTCCTTGAAAAGAGAACAATCTATATTTTAACTGCATTTTTCAATTATCAATGTATTTCAATTTTCAATGTATTTTTCAATTATCTTTTTCCTCTACCTGTAATGCTATTCTTCCTTCCTTGGCCTCTAGGCTTCTCTGGCTTCTTTCAGTAATCAGTTCATATCCCACTTTGTGCAAAAATCCCAAGTTCCTCAATGCCTGCTACTTCTAGGGCATTCCATCTGCATCAAGGTAACATACCATTTATTCTGTCTATAAGTCATATGTATACAATTCATTTTATGTTATCTCTCCTACAAAATCCTTAAGAACAGGAATTGTTGCTGCTTTTTTATGCCTCCAGAGTTTTAGCTAAATGTCAAGCACATAGTAGGAGTTGATGGTTGCTTGTTGGTGCTTGGGTGATATGCACTCCATTTTGGAATCACTCTTGGAGAAAATATTAAGAACACGTGAACTGAAGTAGTTTCTGAATTTTTGTGGTATTGTTGTGGCAGCTACTTTTTTCAGCTAAACCTCTCCTATCAAACACTGATGAGACAGTGATGAGAAAGAAGCAGTGGAATAGTAGATATTGAAGTGACCTTGAAAAAAAAGGAAAATGTGACCTCAAGATTAGGTCCATTTTGATTGAATGACTCTAGGCAAATCACTCACCTCTTGGTACCCAGAAAATACTCTAGGACTAGGAATTATAGACCACTTCTCAGTCTTCTTTAGTAGAGGCAGGCTTACACAGCTCACAAGAAACTCCTTAGACCAATGAAATTGCAGAACAATATAAAAAATAAAGAATAAATAGCAACAATACCAAAAACTGATGGTAACAGAAGTATTGCTTTTGCCTTCATGCTTTTCCAGTCTTTGCTTCAACAGCTTTTTAAATGAAGCCATATTAGGCCATTTATCTTTGTAAGCAATGTCTTCTCACCTGCCTTGTCAGCACTGGAGCTAGGTCTGCAGGTTAGGGTACAGGAGGGTGGCATCTGCCTGGAAAGAATTCATGCACTCTCAGCACCCACAGAACGGCACAGAGAAGAGAAGCTAACCTCCTGCTGAGGACAGCCCAGCAGCCCTGCAGGGAGCAGCCAGCGCAGCGCTCTGAGAGTGGGCAGCACAGCGCGCTGGGAACCGACAGCGCAGCCCGCAGAGCCGAGCCCAGGTCTGAGGTTTTAGCCCCAGGGTGGCCGGGCCTTCAGCAGGCTGGTGGAACCCCAGAATACCAGCAATTGTGGCGATTCCAGAATTATCAGCACAGATATGCCTAGGACAAAGTGAGAGGTTAGTGCCCTATGGACTCTGGGACCAGTATTTGGGGAACACGTGGCTTCCTCCCCTGGGGGCAAAAAGCTGCTGAAGAAACAGCTGCACAGAAGCCATTTTGCAGCGTCAGTAGTGGCTCTAGCTCCTGGTCTGCTAACTGTAGGAAGATCCAGCAATCAGTCAGGGGGTTAATCGCTTTTGCTTTAAACTGCCTGGATCTGGATTGTGGTCTGGGGGGGAAGTTTGGGGTGGGTATCCAACTTGCCAGAGTGGGTGGAGGCTTTACAAAGGCCACCCAACTGGCGGAAGTTGTGAAGACCCCACGTTTGGGCGGAAGCTCCCCTGTCGGGTGGCAAAGTCCTACTGTGGCAACAAGCCCCAAAATCAAGTAATTAAGTGGCAATATGCCTAGGCAAATGAAACAAAATAAACAGAAAAGTTCAACATTGGACTCCTATTTTAGGGGCAAAGAGGCCCAAAGCATGGAGGAGGACTGTGAGGTCAGAACTCCTGCACCAAAAGCCCCAAAGGAAAATACAAGCTGGCTACAGGCCATAGAGGACCTTAAGAAGCAGATAAGAGAAGTGGGGGGAAATTTGGGAAGAGAAATGAAAAAGATGCAAGAAAAGTATGAAATGACAGTCAACAGCCTGACTGAGGAAAATAACACCTTAAAAAATAGACTAACTCAAATGGCAAAGGAGGCTCAGAAAGGCAATGAGGGGAAGAATGCCTTAAAAAGTCAAATTTGCCAGATGGAAAAAGAATCTCAAAAGCTCACTGAGGAGATTCATTCCTTCAGAGTTAGACTGGAGCAAATGGAAGCTAGTGACTTTATGAGAAATCGAGATACTATTAAACAGATCCAAACAAATGAAAGAATAGAAGGCAATGTGAAATATCTCATGGAAAAACCACTGACCTGGAAAATAGATCCAGGAGAGATAATTTAAAAATTATTGGACTACCCGAAAGCCATGATCAAAGAAAGAACCTAGAAATCACCCTTCAAGAAATTCTCAAGGAAAATTGCCCTGATGTTTTAGACCCAGAGGGCAAAATAGAGTTTGAAAGAATCCACAGATCACCTCCTGAAAAAGATCCCAAAAAGAAAACTCCCAGGAATATTATACCCAGGTTCCAGAATTCCCAGATCAAGGAGAAAATACTACAAGCAGCCAGGAAGAAACAATTTCAATATTGTGGAAACACAATCAGAATAGCACAGGACCTGGCAGCTTCTACATTGAGGGATAGAAGGGCATGGAATATGATATTCCAGAGGGCAAAAGAGCTGGGAATGAACCTAAGGGTCACCTACCCAGCAAAACTGAGTATCTTGTTTCAGGGGAAAATATGGTCATTCAGTGGAATAGAGGACTTTCAAGCATTCTTGATGAAAAACCAGAGTTGAATAGAAAATTTGACATTCAGACACAAGAAGCAAGAGATGCTTGAGAAGGTAATCAAGGAAAAGAAATCAAAAGGAACTTACCAAAGTTGGACTATTTACATTCCTATATGGAAAAACAATAACTGTGTTTGATGAAACCTTTCTCATTAATGAAAATAATTGAAGAAGGGTAAATGGCATATATTCACAGGCATACATGGATAGAGGGCACAGGTTGAATTTGATGGGAACGAATGATTATTATTTTTTTTTGGAGGGCAATTGGGGTTGGGTGACTTGCCCAGGTTCACGTGGCTGGGTTTTTGTTTGTGTGTTGGGTGTCTGGGGCCAGATCCGGGCTCGGGTCCTTCTGGCTCCAGGACTGGCTCTCTGCTCGCTGTGCCATCTAGCCATCCCAAGGAAGGGATGATTCTTAAGGGGTGAAGTCAAGAGGTGAGAGAGGAAAGTGGCAAGAGGAGATGGAGAGAGACAGGGTACGGCAAACTATCTCATGTAGAAGACGCAAGGGGAAGTAGTTGCAGGGGAGGGGAAGAACAAGAAGGCAAAAAGGCAAAAGCATATTCTCATTGAAGTTGGCTCAAGGAGAGAATCACATACATACTAAATGGAATATCTTACCCTCACTCACTCTCCTGAGTAGGGGAAAGGGGGATGAGAGGGGGATGATGGAGGGGAGGGCATTCTGGGGAGAGGGGAGGTTAGAAGTACCCACTATCATAGAGGGACAGGATCAAAGTAGGGAATGGACCAGGTGGGAGGTGAGACAGGTGGGAGGGAAATATAAGTAGTCTTTTACAATATATCTACTATGGTAATGTTTTGCATAGCTCTCTAATAGTTACTTTAGTTATGTAATGTAAGAATCCTTTCCCCACAGAAGACAAAACAGAGTATTGGTGAGGCAAATACCTTGCCTAGGGACATTCAGTTATTAATAATCATATCTTGAACCCTGGTCCAAATCTACTACTAGTTTCACAACAACATAGTTCCCTGCTCATAGATACATACTTTAGAGTTGACAGAGACCTTAGAAAGCACAGAATCCATTACCATTGCTTTACAGATGAGAATAACCACATCCTATAATCTCATATTTTTTTCCCATTATTTTCTCCTGAATTGCTTCCACTGGCTTCAATTTATCCTGTAGGTGTATAACACTCACCTGCTCTGTTATCACATTCTATCATGATTTAAAATTTCCTGGTTCCAAATTTTCTCTGTCATGGCAAATGGATAATTGCTCACAATTACTGGGCAAGATTGCTTTTAGGTATTTTCTTTGCAGTGGGCTCCTCTAGATGTAGCCCCAATTTGGGGGTGGATAAAATAATTGTTTTACAATGTATTTTGGCTTTTGTAAAGAGTGTCAGGGCAGAAAACTATATGAAAATGACAAATAATATATCATTACAAATCTCTTGTCATTTCATATGAGTCATTTTCATCCAAAAGTTTCATCCAACATCACACTTACTTTACATAAATATACTTAGTGCTTTGTCAACCTCTGACTCCTGCCTTTAATTTCTCACAACCCCATTATCCAATTGATAAAATTTTTGCACATTGTATAATATATGTTTATTATAAATCTCAAAATAGGAGAATCAAAACAATGAGACAGCATACTTCAATACATGAATTGCTTATTCTCAGAACTCCCTGAGAATGCACAAATACATGTAACAGCAAGAGCAGCAGAGAAATACTCATGAATAGAGTTGCCCTGTTTCAGAAAAATGTCTGTTCAATTCATGCTTTTGACATTTACCGACTATGTGACCTTGAATAAGTCAACTTCTAAATCTATAAGTAACTCTCTAAGTCTGGAAATTACAGAAGAGTGCTCATCAGTGGAGGTGTTAAACTCCTAAGCAAGCAGGCAAATGAAACTCTTGAGTGCTGCCCAAACCAGATTAAAATGTAATTATGAAATATTTAGCGAAATATACAACACAACGTGATCAATATTTATTTGAGATTTTCAAAGTGAACATGTTGCAGGCTGCATAGCTTTTTGAGTATGAAAACACTGCTCATCAGCATAGGTGGAAGGAGTTAGCTCTTTGGTAATTTTCTAGGTAAATTAAATCACAGATATAGTTCAGGCCAAAAATATATCCACATATATTTGTTTTATCCTTTTTCTGTCTCCATCTCTCTAACTTAATCTCTGTTTCTGCATTTCTGTCTGTCTGTATGTTTTCTGTCTTTCTCTCATACACACACACACATCTGAATATCGGTCCATCTATGAAATGTATACACTTGTGGAATTTGAGGAGGAAGAGGTCAGAACTATAATTGCATTTTTATGGGAAGTTCACATTATGAATGTAGATCATTAATGTAGATCACTATCTCTTTTGTATCTTATACTGTAAAAGAATTCCCTGTGTCACTTGGAAGTTAAGTGACTTGTCCAGGGCCATACAACCAATATGTTTCACCCACAGGACATAAAACTCAATTGTTCCTGACTCTAAGGCTAGTTCTCTATACACTTACGTTTTGTTACAGAATGAATGTGGGTGATTATAAAGTTGGGAATTTTTTAGAACTAAAAATATTCTTATAGATCACCTAGTTTTGATCCCTTAATTTTACAGATGAGAAAACTAATTCCAAGGGAATTATGAGACCCTGATATTGAGAAAATTCACTAATTCTTTTAGATAATCTAGTAGGATAGGATCATATGTTTACAGGATGGATAATAGAGATGACTGTTTTTTACCGGGGTATTACTGGTGTATATACTACAACTTCTTGTAGCCAAAGATGAGAGTTGGTTGCAAGGTAGACACCAAAGGTGGGGGAGTAGCCCTGACACCAAGGTGCTAGTCCTCCATGAACATGCTGATAAAACTGTTGAGTAGGGAGAGGAGAGAAGAAGAGGGGAGGGGAGGAGAGGGGAGAGGAAAGGACTCATCTGACTTAAACTTCATATGCCAAATATAATCTTATAGAAGTTTTAAAGTATTAATGTGACAAAATTCAATTTTATATTTCAATGGTAAATAGATGTTTTATTTATATGAAGTTGTAATGATGTTCTTCTTCACAAATTTTTATATATAAATTTACTGATCCCATCAGAATATTTTAAGCTTTATCTCTTTGCAGAGAATCAACTTTATGTTATTAAAGGCAAAACTACTATTCCTCCTAAATTACCAGTAATTTTAAAATTCTTCTTTTCTCTTAATAATTTATTGGGTTGGGAAACAAAAGCTTTGCTTTCCTTCCTTTCTGCTTTCTAAAAGAATGTGGCCTAGGAAAGTGACATCTAGAAAAAAGGTTTATTGTAATATCTGACTCAAGTGAGCCCTTTGAATATTTCATAAATATTATTCAGAATAAAGAGTTGTGACTAATCCTCACATGGTGAGCTTTTGTTTACTTGTTTTGTTTGGCTCTAGACCACATTTATATATACACTGAGATAAAAATAGGAATCTAGGCAGAACCATTTGTAAAAAGGTAAAACAAAGGGCAGCTAGGTGGCGCAGTGAGTAGAGTGTCAGCCCTGGAATGAGAAGGATGAGAAGAATGAGTTTGGATCTGGCCTCAGACACTTAATGCACACACAAACAAAAACCTAGCTGTGTGACCTTGGGCAAGTTACTTAACCCCAATTGCCCTCCAAAAAGCAAAAAAGAAAACAAAACAAAACAAAACAAAAAGGTAAAGCAATAGGCCACCAAGATGTAGCAGTATGCACGTCCTCATTTACTTTATATTAGGCATTGTGCTAGGTACTAGGGATTCAGACACAAACAAAGGAGCTGCTCTCACAGAACTTACATGGCTACCATAGATATATGAAATGATACCAAGTGAGTTTCATTTTGCTTATTTCTTGATCAATTGATGAACATTTATTAGTCAATACTTGCCACTATAGGCTAGGTAGTAGATAAGAAGAAACAGATATGTGTGTGCAAACACACAAGCTTTATGTACGGAGCAGTATATATAGGCATACATAGAAATACAGGTCTAGAAGCAGCAATAATATCAGCTTGCATCTATCTGGCAGTGTGTACAGAGACCAGGCAGAGATGAAGAAAGGAACCAAAAGAATAGGCCATTATACCACTGCAGGAATGAGGTGATGACTGTAACTGGGAGAGAGGTGACATTGTATGCATCTGGTCCTAAGTCAGGGTTCACATTTCTTCCAGCCAGCCAGACTTTAGGGCCTACTCAGTGCAGGCATGTTGCTCCCCGCTCCTCTTGAGCCCATGCAGTGCATTACCCTTTACCTCTACTCACTTCTCCACTTCTTGCTTTCGCTCTGGGAAGAGCAACCAAATCCATACTACTTGTGCTAGTGATAAAAACATGAACATGTAGAGTCCTGTGGTTCTTTTCACTAGCTTTATGACTTTCTGGACCCCAATTACCTATTGAGGCCACTACTGCACCTCAGAATATATCACAGTGACTGACACATAGTAGGTACTTAGTAAATGTCTGTTGACTCATTGATTGAAAATGCCATTTGAATTGCACAACAGCCTTATAAAGTAAGGAGTTTCAGTGTCATTAACTCATTTTATATAGATGAGAAAACAGAAATGCCAATATTAAATGACTTGCTCTTGGTGAACACAGCTAATTAGTGTCAGAAGCAGAATTTTATACAATTCTTCCTGACTTTCATTCTGCCATTCTATCCACTAGGTAACACAATTTATTAATATAATTGACAAAAATATCATTTAATCATTGGTCAATGTAGCAGCAAGCACCCTAGCATGCCCAAGATGGCTGGTAGCACAGGTTTTTTGATCTGCTTTTCTAAAGGAAAGCAACTCAGAAAGGGTTAACAATCTTAGTTTAATCAAGCATATATCTTTCAACTAGTTCAAGGGAAAAAGTCAGCACCCTGAACTTCAGAGAATACAAACAAATTACAAGCAAACAAAAAATATGGAGAGAGAAAATAACACAGTTCAACAGATAGGGCTTATAGCTGTCTGACCACTACATACATAAAGTGTTAGGTACCAGAGAGGGAAGCACCATCATCTGGAGTTTCAAAGTGGGGGGAAGGACTGCTCAATGGCTGCCCAGAGTTTCTTCTGGACAGACCACACACCTCTTCCCATGAGTGAGCCTTAAAGCAAAACCTCACATCATGGTATATATAGACTTCTACAGGGTCAGAAAAATTCACAACCCTTGTGACCCATTGCCTAATCACAAAGTAACAAGGTACAGGTATTCCTGGAAAAAAACAAACAAACAAACAAAAAAACCAAGCCTTCCACCACAGGCTCCATGTGATCACATTCATCCTATTAGGGGGAAGAGTTTATTTTCAATCAGGGAAAGTTCTCAAATTAAGTTAGACTTATTTAGGTGCAGGGAAGAGCTTCAAATTCCCATTGCCATTACAGTCAGGAACGCTGCCCTCAGCTGTCCCACTGGGAAGAGATGAGCTAGATGGAACAGTGGGTAGTGGATGGGAAGCCACACAAGATTCCATGAAAGGGAGTCAAAATGTAAGACCTCAGAGCAAAGATGAATGTGGAGGCATTTTTAAAAGAATGACATTCCAGAGGGTAATTTAGAAAGGAGACTTAGGGAATGTCAGAATCCTACTGAAACATTTGCTTAGGCAGTCTGGAGTATATCTGAGGCATTAAGGAGACAAAATTAATCTGATTAGAATGGTGAATGAACAGTTGTAATACCTTTCTATGCCAAAATGAGGAAGAGATGTAATTTACAGAATATGTTTATTATATTAAGTGTAGTTTCAAATATTTACATATGTGTCACCTTATTAGAATCCCTTTTTTTGCCTTCCTACACATTTCCATCACTGAACACAGTGCCTAAAACAGAGTAAGAGCTTACAGAATGCTGCTTGGTGGCACGGTGCATAAAGCACTGGGCTGAGATTCAGGAAGATGTGAGTTCAAATTTATCTTCAGAAAATTACTGGCAATGTGATCCTGTCAAGTCACTTAATCTGTCTCTGACTACCCTCTAGGATTGTGGGGAGGAAAAAATAAAAGAATGTTTGGAAAAAAGCTTAGCTTAGAGCCTGGAGCATAGTAGGTACTTAAAAATGCTTCTTCCCTTTTCCCTCATTGACTTGAAGGGACTTCCCCAGTCTCACACAGCTGATTTTGTGGGTCAGGATTCAAACTCAAGTCTTCCTGAATCCTAATTCAGAGCATTATAGAAGGGCAGAAAAGATGACCTAAAATGTTCTTTGTGGCTCCAACTCTCTGATCCTATCTGAATCCCATTACAAGTTTCATTCCATTAAATTGTTATAGTTAAATAACAAAAATTAGGTCAAAATAATAAGTGAAAATTTTACTTGCAAAAATATTTAGCACAGTGCCTGACATGCAAAAAGCTATATATATAAAATCAGTTGTCATTATCAATGTTATTATTATAAACACACATATATACATATGTGCATATAGAGAGATATGTATACATAGATGTGTATGTATGTGTGTATCTGATTAAATTGCCAGGGAATCCAGAAAAAGGATTCAACAATCAACTGCATTTTTAATATGACAATAAATCCAAATGTAAGTTTTATTTGATTTTGTTGTCCACTAAATTTCCTGTGCACGCCTCATCATGTTTGGGTGGGTAAGTCTGGGTTCTGAAAGACTGTCATACCTAAGTTCAAGTGAAACTTTGAGCTACAGAAATTTTGAACAGAAGGAAGTACAGAAGGAAAAATTGCTTTGCATTCAGAGGGATAGTCTTCTAATCCCAGCTAATACCAACTTTCCATGCAGCTTTGGGTGAGTCATTTCTTTCCTCTGGGGTTCACTTTCCTTGTATGTGAAATGAACAAGTTGAACTTGATGGTCCTTGTTTTCCTTCCCACCCCTAGATAGTGCTTCTCAACCTGTTTTGTGTGCTGTGGACCCTCTTTGGCAGATTGGCAAGGCCTATGAACCTTTATTGGAATAATGATTTTAAAGGCAGAAACAAAATGTATATGGTTATAAAGAAAACCAAAGGGGAGTTAAAATAAATATATATTTTACAATCTAAGTTCATGGACCTTCCTATATTAAGAATCCTTGTTCTTAGTCTATTATCCTTTTACCTCTGTAGACAACTCTGCTTCTTCATCTGAAAGTGAAGGGGTTAGAGTAGAAGCTTGCTGAGATATCTTCTAGCCCTAGTGCTATCATCCTATAAAGTCAGCGACCCATTGCCTGGAGAGATGTTCATCATCAGAAAGCTTATCAGTAGATAGCTTATTAGAACATAAGATCCTTGAGGGAAGATACTAGTAGTAGTAGTACAAGCAGCAGCAGCAGCAATTGTTATTGTATCTCAAGCACTTAATACAGTACCTGCAACCCAAGAGACAATTATTAAAGTTTCTTACTTAGAGTGATTGATTTGTTGACCATAGTAAATAAAAATTTGTATAGATAAAAGGAATACCCACAATGACAATGAAATATTAATAAAATCATACTCATAAAGGAGCTAAGTGAGACTTTTCAAACAAAGAGCATATTTATCTTTTATCTCACTTTTAAAGGTAATGTTTTAGCTTCTTCCCTACGGTTTTTCTCTGCTCTTTAAGACAGTGGAATGTCACTGACTGGCTACAGGTGTCAGCAGATGAAATATTAAATGGAGTAACATTCTCTTCATTGCTTCTGGCTTCCTAGAAGGAAGCTTAGGATCCCTTGACACTTTTCAAAATGAGTAATTGCTCTAATCCCACTGTCTTTCCCAGCATAACTTGACCTCTAAGGAAAATGAATCATTTTGCCCAAATGCATGTTACATCACCTGGTGTCTCTGATGATCAGTAAAAACTCACAACATTTTAGGATCTATTTTATAAGCTATGAGATGGAAACCAATAAGACATTAGACTTTTTCCCTGCTCTACTTGAGTAAAGGGAGACTGATCCATTGGGAGGTAGTGTATTCTATTAGAATCCTAGACAAAAAAGATTTAGTTCTAGCTGTTTCTGGCTGGCTTTGTAACATTGAGGGGAAGGAAAAAACTGAGTCTGGGCCTCAGTTTCCTTTTAGGTAAAAAAAAAAGAAATTCAGAATAGATAATGTTGGAAGATCCTTCTAGGTCATAGTATCACAGACTTAGAGTTGAAAAGGATCTTGCAAGTTAAGTCCAACTTTCAAATTTGTACAAATAAGGAAATGAGGTCTAGAGAATTTAATGACTTTTAAATCAGCAGTAAGTTGTAAAACCAGGACTAGAAACTCATTCTTCAGCCTCCAGAATGAATATTTCTTCCACTTTACCATGCCATCCCTGAATTCTATGATTTTAATAGCATTTGATGAGGGACATCTGGGAAATTACAAAAAAAAAAAAAAACCTCCCTTGCTATGAACTGAGTTTTCAAATGAGGCTTATAGATTGGGGGAGGGGAAGAAACAGAATGAAGGAATGATTCAAAGAAATTATATTTTCCTTTCTCCTTCTAGATATGGAAATGTGGATAGGATCCACCTGAGAGTGAATGGTAAAAGCTGACATTCCCATACTAACATAGTCAATCTAAGATTCTCTTATATATTGGTTTTAAGTAGCAATGGAAAAGTATTTGAATGTTGCCCTCAGGAAAGTGAAGATTTACATTGAAAGAAGGATAAAATTGGAATATTAAGGTAGAGTTACATGTTATGGCTGTTACTGCTCAATAAATTTGAGTCATACCATGACATCTGACTCTAGGTGAGGCCCTGAGCCCTTCCTTAATGTGAGAAAAAGATAGGAAGGATGAAACCACTACAAACTTCCCTCATAGTGAGGTACATTCATTATTTTCTGGAGTCAGAGGTGGTATAGTAGAAAGAACATGAAATTTGGAATCAGAACACATTAGGTTTAAATCTTTGTTCAGTCAGATACTCTAAAGTCCATATGTCAGGCAAGTGACTGAACCTCTTTGTGTATCAATTTCCTTATCTATAAAATGGAAATAAGAACACGCACTCTGTACCTCAAATATGTGTTGTGCTATTCTAGTGAGATAATGTTTGTAATGAGTTTTTTTAAAACAAACTTGACATATATGTGTGAATCAGCTACTATTATGTTTAGTGGAAAAAATTACTCCAGCAATAATAATTATCACCACTAACTGACATCGTTTAGTTTCTTAGTTTCTTTCCTCTGCTGCTTATGGGATTATTGTCATGGGGTTTTTTGCATCTTATTTTCCCCACCTATATGTAAAAACAAATTTTCACATTTGTTTTTAAAAATTTGACTTCCAAATTCTCTCCTTTCCTCCCTTCCCATTGAGAAGGCAAGCAATTGGATATAGGTTATATATGTGTAGTTGTGCAAAACATTTCCATAATAGTCATTCTGTGAAAGAAAATATAAAGACCCCTCAAAAAATCAAGAAAAACAAAGTTTAAAAAGTCTGCTTCTTGGATCATTGTATTGCTGAGAATAGCTAAGTCATTCACAGTTGATCATCTTTCAATTTGGTTTACTTGGTAGTTACTACATTTCACTTTGCATCAGCTCATGAAAGTCTCTACACCCTCTTTGAGAATCCCTCATCATTTCCAAAAGCACAATTATATTCCATCATCATCATATACCATAAACTCATTCAGCCATTACTCAGCTGATTGGCAGTCTCATAATTTCCAATTCTTTTCCATGAGAAAAGAGCTGCTATAAATATTTTGGTACATATGGAAACATTTCCTTTTCATTTCTTTTTTAAAATCTCTTTTGGGATGCATATCTAGAAGCGTTATTGCTAGGTCAAAGAGCATAAATGCTTTTTTGTTGTTGTTTTTTCAATTTTTTTCAGGAATACTTCGAAATGGCTCTGAAGAATGGTTGAAAATGGTTGAATCAGTTAACAAATACACCAAGAGTGCATTATTGCCCCCATCATTCCTGCATCTCTTCCACCATTTGTCATTTTCCTTTTCTGTCCTATTAGACCATCTAATGGTTATAAGGTAATACCTCAGAGTTGTTTTAATTTGCATTTCTCCAATCAACAGTGAGTTAGAACATTTTTATATGGTTATAGATAGGTTTGATTACTTCATCTGAAAACTCTTCATATATTTCTATCATTTATCAATTCTGGAACAGCTATTACTTTTATAAATTTTATTCAGTTTTCTATATGTTTGAGAAACGAAGCCTTTATCCAAGAAACTTCAATTTTTTACAGTTACTATTGCTAATTGCATTTCCCTCCATCCTATTCTCCCTACATTTATTCTATTCTCTTTCCTTTCACTTTATCCTTCCTCAAAAGTGTTTTGATTCTGACTACCCCCTTACCTGATATACCCTCCCTTCTATCAACCCTCTCAACCCCCCCCCCCATTGTCTTATCCCCTTACTCTCTTACTTTTCCTTAGGGTAAGAGAGATTTCTATATTTCTATTGCATGTACATGCTATTCCCTCTTTGAACCAATTCTTATGAGAGTAAGGTTCACTCACTCCTTCTCACCTCTCCCCTCTTCTCCTCTGCTGTAAAAGCTTTTTCTTCTTATATGTGAAACTATTTATACCATTCTTTATAACATGACTAATGTCTAATGTGAAAGTATTTGCAGATTCTATACTTGATTGTATGCCAACATGGGGGGTAGGGGAGGAAGGGAGAGAAAATTTGAAACTCAAGGAATTGTGAAACTGAATCTTGTAAACTAAAAGTAAACAAATGAATTAATAAAGACCAAAAAATTAAAAAAAGAATCGTGCAAAAGGAAGTTAATGACTTTATGAGAAATAATGAAACAAAACCAAAAATGAAAAAATAGAAGACAATACAAAATATTCCATTAAATAAACAACATACTTTGAAAATAGATTCAGGAGAGAGAATTTATAAAATCATCACACTACTTGAAATCCATGAGAGAAAGCCTATATATTGTCTTTCAAGAAATTATCAAGGAAAACTGCCCTAATATTCTAGATCCAGAGTATAAAGCAGAAGATGAAAAATGGAATGAACAATGGGTAAGAGGAAACAAAGCGAAACAAGAAAAAGAAAAAGAGCAAGTAGTTTGCTCCAATCTGGATTCAAACTCAGTTCTTTCTAGTTCTTTCTCTGGATGCAGACATCTCTCTCCATCCTGAGTCTTTTGGAGTTGACTTAGAACCCTGCATTGCTAAGAAGAGTCCAGTCTATCAAAGTTAGTCATTACAGATACATTGTGTCTGTAATTGTGTACAAATTTCTCCTAGTTCTACTCTTCTCACTTAGCATCAGTTCTTATAAACCTCTCCAGGTAAATATGAAGTCCATTTGCTCCTGGTTTCTTAGAGCATAATAGTATTCCATTACATTCATATACCACTGCAAGTTCAGCCATTCCCCAACTGATGGGCATGCCCTTAATTTTTAATTCTTTGCCACCACAAAAAAAGCTGCTATAAATATTTTTGTACATATGGGTCTTCCTCCCACTTCTATGATCTCTTTTGGATACAGCCTTAGAAGTGATATTGCTGGGTCAAAGGGTATGAAATTATTTATAGCCTTTTGGGCATAATTCCAGATTTCTCTCCAAAATGGTTGGATCAGTTCACAACCCCACCTTCAATACATTAGTGTTCCAATTTTTCCACATCCTCTCCAGCATTTGTCATTTTCCTGTTTTGTCATCTTAGCCAATCTGACTTGTGACATGTGGTAGCTCAGAGTTGTTTTGATTTGCATTTCTCTGATCAGTTGTGATTTAGAGTATTTTTTCATATGTTTATAGCTAGCTTTAATTTTTTGCTCTGAAAATTGCCTGTCCATATCCTGTAGCCATTTATCAATAAGGAAATGACTTCTATTCTTATGGATTTGATTCAATTCTCTGTATATTTTAGAAATGAGTCCAAGGAATTATTTTCTACAGTGAAATTTTGAACCTCTTTTTTCCATTTGGCCAATTCTACTTTTTAAGGATTTTTTTTTTTCCTTCAGTGAATTTTTGTGCCTCTTTTTCCATTTGACTAATTCTACTTTTTAAGGCAATCTTCTTGCTGAACTTTTTTTTATCTCTTTTACCATTTAACCTAATCTATTTTTAAGGTGTTATCTTCTTCAGTATTTCTTTGTGTCTCCTTTAACAAGCTGTTGACTTGTTTTTCATGATTTTCTTTCATCAATCTCATTTCTCTTCCCGAATTTTTTTCTCCTACCTCTCTTCCTTGATTTTCAAAATCCATTTTTATCTCTTCCATGGCCCAAGACTGATTCATTTTTCATCTTCTTCTTGGAGGCTTTGGATGTAGGAGGTTTGAATTTATTATCTTCTTTTGAGTATATGTTTTGATCTTCCTTGTTACCACAGCAATTTTCTATGATCAGTATGTTTTTTTTGTTTGTTTTTTTCATGTTCCCAGTATATTACTTTTTTTTTAATGCTTTTTATTCTTTTTCTTTTGTTTTTGGAGGGCAATTGGAGTTAAGTAACTTGCCCGAGGTCACACAGCTAGGTTTTTGTTTGTGTGTATGTTAAGTGTCTGAGGCCGGATCTGAACTCAGGTCCTTCTGACTCCAGGGCTGACACTCTACTCACTGCGCCACCTAGCCGCCCCTTAAATGCTTTATTAAGTTCTGGTTTACACCATTCATTTCCACCAGATTCTGAGTTACAGTTTTCCCCCGTTTTTCTCCTACCCACCACCTCAGAATAGCAGTCCCACAGGATATTCCCTCATCCAATCTACTCTTTCCCATATCTTCTCCCATATCTCCTTCAACTTTTCCATTAGAGCAAGGTGAATCTCTGTGCCCCAATGCCTGCACATCTAATCTCCCAGTTACATGCAAAATAGTATTAATAATAGTATTTATATATATTTGAAACATTTAATTTTAAAACTTCGAAGCCCAGATCCATTCCCTTCATCCCTTGTCACCCAATTCCACTGGGAAGATAAGCAATTCCGTATATGTTGTACATGTATAGCTATGCAAAACATTACCGTAATAGATATATTGTAAAGGACTGATTATATTTCCCTCCCACCCATCCCACCCCCACCTGGTCCATTCCCTACTTTGATCCTGTCCCTCTTCAAAAGTGGGTGCCTCCAACCTCCCCTCTCCCCAGCATGTGCTCCCCTCCATCCTCCCCCCTCTCATGCCCCTCCCCCCTACTCTGCTGCAGGGTGAGATATCCCATTTAGTATGTATGTCATTCTCTCCCTGAGCCAAATTCAATGAGAATACGGTTTTGCCTTTTTGTCTTCCTGTTCTTCCCCTCCCCTACTACTACTTCCCCTTGCCTCTTCTACATGAGATAGTTTACCCCCGCCCCCATCTCTCCCCATCTCCTCTTGCCACATTCCTCTCTCACCTCTTAACTTCACCCTTTAAGTATCATCCCTTCCCACCAAATTCGACCTTTGCCCTCTATCCATGTATACCTGTAAACATATATACATACATTCACATATGTACTCATATGCCCATATATCCTTCTTCAATTATTTTCATACTGGATCCCCCTACAGTTCACAGTCCAGGAGCTGAAGCTGCAGCTGAAGCTGCAACTGAAGCTGCAAAATGGTGTCTGTGCCGAGTCTCCTCAGCCACTTCTAGCCCCCAGGGGAAGAAGCCGACACACTCCCAAATACTGGTCCCAAAGTCCACAGGGCACTAACCTCTCACTTTGTGTTGGAAATTCTGGAAAAGCCTCAGCTGCTGGTGTTCTGGGGTCCCTCCAGCTGACTGCTGGACCAGCCGCCCTGGGGCTAAAACTTCCAACTCACATGGTCCAGGGCTTAGCTCCCAGAGTGCTGAACTGTGGGCTGCCAGAGTGCTGTGCTGGCCACTCCCTGCTGGGCTGCCGGGCTGTCCTCAGTGGGAGGTTAGCTTCTCTGTGTCATTCTGTGGGTGCTGGAGCTCCAGAGGTTGTTCAGAGTCCCCCTTTTACATGATTTTTAAGTAGTGTGGGATGGAGCAGGGGAACTGCTGTTTCTACTCTGCCATCTTGGCCCCATTACTTGATTTTTAACTTTGTTAAAGTAGGGTCTGCTTGCAGGATGAAGCAAACACTGTCCCAAGTTTCAGTGGTTTTCTACATTTATTTTCAGAGATACTTCTGGGGACCCACACGTTTTTAGTTTTTCCAAGGTGGTATGATCTAAGGACAGGAGTTTCCTTCTCCCTTCACCCATGCTCTGGGCTATGAATGATCACAACCTTTTCTGCCCTGGAACTCTAATGAGGGCCTGTGCTCCACTGTAGCCTACAAACTCTGGTGTGCTAGTGCTCCTCCTTGCCCTGAAACTTCTGCCCAGGGCTGAGACCCAGATATGAGTATGGGCAAACAACAGAGTCCTGCTTAGGCAAAAGTAAAAAGACTCCTGTAATCTCCTTCTGACCAGTTGTTCAACTCCTTTACCAGCTGTGGACTGAGAGATCTGGAAGCATCCACTGCTGCTGTGGATTCAATGGCTCCCAAGGCCTGTTCCTGGTTTGCTAGGGCTAGTACTGTGTTGGTACAGACTGTGCTAGATTGTGCTCCTCTTAACCTGGTGGGACATACCTTTTCTGGCCAATCTTCTAATTTGTTTTTGCTATCTGTAGGTTAAGTGGTCTGGAAAACACCACTGTTACTACTGATTCAGTCATCCTGAGGTCTGCTCCTGGTTTACTGGGCCCTGGTCTGCACTGGCAAAGCCTGTGTTAGACTGTGCTCCTCTCTCACATTCATGCAATAGACCTTTCCTGCAGACCTTCTAGGTGGTCTTGTGCTGGAAAATTGTTTCACTCTTTCTTTTTTGCAGATTCTGCTGCTTTACGATTTGTTTAGAATCATTATTTAATGGTATTTCTGTGGTTGAACTCAGGTGAGTCCCTGCCTTTAATCCACCATCTTAGATCTCCCTCTGGATTATTGATATTAAAACAAAAGATAGATAGATAGATAGATAGATAGATACAAATAGAAATATATTCATTCCTCTATTTTTGGCTTTTGAATTATCATTATTTGTTTTGTTAATTTTCCTATGTCTCTTATTTTCTTTTCCAAATTTCTCCCTAAATAAATTGGCTATTCCAATTCTTTGTTTCAATTTTAAGCATATTTTTAAAGGTATACAGTGATTTCCTCTTCAGTTTTGATTATAAAATATGTAGAAGTTGAAAGATCACTTTATAAATATAATCTCATTTGCTCCTCATAATAATCCTGGGATAGAGATGCTATTAATATCCCGATTTCAGAGATGAGGAAACTGAGGTAAAGAGAGGTTAAATGGCTTGCCCAGGGTCACAAAAGGAAGGACTGTTTAAGGCTAGATTTGAAGCCAAGTCTTTTTATTTCCAGGCCCATCACATTATCCCCTGTGCTTCCTAGCTGCTGCATAGAATGGAAATTGAATTCTGAATGAAGACAAAGTTGTTAAATTGCTTTATTAAAATTATACATATGTGCATATCCATATACTCATACTCTGATTACAACCTTTTAGAGGTTTAGGGTATGTTTAGGGAAGGATAGGATTTCTGATGTGAGAGTTGCAAGACCTTTGCAGGGCTGCTTTCTATCTCTGGTGTCCACCTCATCCACCTGACTTTCATTTGTGACTCCAAGAAGCTGTAACATGCCCCATTTGGTCACACCCCAGTACATTGTTTAGGCAGACAGGCTAACCCAGGTTGAGGGCAACCAACGCATTTCAAACCCATTGGTGACTTAAGGAGGCATCTACCCCGAGCGGGTGAAGTGTTCCCCTAGTGGAATGGGTAGATTAGATTTTTTTTTCTCCCAACAGCTATGAAGGCAGCTGGAGCAGATGCTGTGGAGCCCTTAGAGCTTGGTTAGAAATAGAAGGCACCAAGGTCATCCACTGCATCTTGAGCCATCACTAGCCATCTTGACTCTGTCCTACCAGTAAATTATGATGACTCTGGAAGAAAGACTAAGGAGAATGACTTTGTGCAACTCTGCTTCCCCTAAATCCAAGTGACACGTAAATTACAAGATATCACCCATGCCATTTTACCATTTTTATCTATCTCAAAGGCCTGGGTCAACAGTCAAGTGATGAAACAGAAAGTCTGGATACACTGGGAGCTATGACAACCCCGCACAGAGGTGGCCAGGCCATAGGGTCAGCGCGGGAAGTAGCAGTGAGATTCGGCAGCCCTCTGGGTATTTGAGCAGCCTTTTAAGGACCACACTTCTTACCTCCTGGTGTGAGGAAGGGACTGGAAAAGGTGCCCCCAAAATTGTCTGCTTACCCAGCCCTAGCCTGATTACCTTGGCAGGTGGAGATCCCACCCTGCAGTCAAAACAGAGAGAGAGAGAGAGAGAGAGAGAGAGAGAGAGAGAGAGAGAGAGGAGAAGAAAGAGAGAAAACTTCTGCAAAGATAATTCAACTCACCATCAGTAGATGGAATATGCAAAAACTCATAAAAAAAAAAAACACAAAATCCAGTAGACTTGAAAGATGAACAGTTCTTGTTGTGAGAGAACTCAGCAGGTTTCACATCTAAATAGCGGCCCTGAGTGAAACAAGGCTTACAAATGAAAAACAGATTACCTAATTTGGAATTGGATACACATTTTTCTAGAGTGGCCATAGTAAAGGGGAACACCATGAAGCTGGAGTATGTTTTTCAATCGAAACTAACCTAATCAACAAGCTTCTATGACTACCAAAAAGAATGAATGACAGACTCATAACAATGCAATTGCCACTTGCGCGAAAACATCATGCCACTATCATCAACACTTAAATACCCACCTTGGAGAACCCTAATGAGGTCCAAGAAAAAAAAATTATGAAGACCTGGAAACCCTTATCATCAATATGCCAAAAAAGGAAAAGCTTATAGTTCTGGGGAACTTTAATACTAGAGTATTCTCATACTATCAGACATGGCAGGGGGTCCTTGGGAGAAATGTAGTTGGAAACAGCAACATTGGTGGTCACTTACTACTGATGATTGTGCATATCATGACCTCCATATCACCAACACTGTCTCCTATTTACCTTAATGTAATGAAACTACATGGATGCATCTTTGCAGCAAACATTGGCATTTAATAGACTATGTGATTATAAGGAGACATGGGAGACACTGGCATAGGAGCATCCAATGTGGCATGTCCTCATTGAAGGAGGTGCTATGCTCTCTGAACAAAACAAAATTGAAGTAGCTCAAAAGAAATACAAAATGCACAAATGTAGAGAATCCACCCCAAATGTTCCCATGAACTATTTGTGTCTGACTTGTGGTGGAGCATTCTGAACTCATGCTGGACTGCTCAGCCACAGTCAGACCCAATGTACCTTGACTCTAAGATAGTGATGCTGTTTTGGTCCTCTTCAAGAATGAAGGGCAACAACCAACTGATGATTGCCACCTTTGAATTTCTTAGAAAGAAAATGCAAATATTAATATATGTTAGCACTGAAATAACAGAGGTAAGGTTTCTAGAACAGAAGTCAATTCATTGTTTTATGAAATTCATACTTTTAATGGTGAATGGATGGGAATGTCCTTTTTAAATTTCAAAAAAATCTCCATGAACCATTAAATAATCTATTGGAACTGTGTTCCCTGAAGCTCATCCTGATGCCTATCAATAATTCACATCACATATCATCCATACCTGTCTATTCTATGTAGCTCTTGTTTACAGTCCCTCCATAGGATTAATTTTCATGACATGGTGATGATACCAATGGTGCACAAAGTCTATTTAATAGTCTTTGTCTTCATGGCTATGTGACCAGCCCATTTTTCTTTTTGCTCGATTGTGCATGTTGTTAAAGAAATTATTTATTCCTGTTACAATCTTTTCCAGGATCACCATGTACCCCTTCATTGATCTTTAGGAGGTGCTCCAATTATATTTCATTAAAAATTACAACATGTCACAACTCACAGTCATTCAATAGCAATGGAAGAGTATTTCTATTTTGGGGGGAAATGAGGCTTTTTGTTTCAAGGAAAATCCTGGAGAGAATAAAATAATTTGGTTATTCCCCAAAGTTAATTTAGCCTGCTCCCCATCCCTATTTCTGGATGTGGATCTTTGATTACCTGAGGTGGCTGACCAAAATTCATATATACACACATAGCTACAACTATATGTGTGTATTTTCATTGACAAACTTTAGAGGATGCTTATTCAATTTCATTTCATAGTCTTGACAATAGACATTCTTTATCTTTTTTTTTCCTGTATGTATAGTTAGATCAGATTTGTTCAAGGAATATGATTGTTATTCAGTCATTTCAGTTGTGTCCAACTCTTTTTGACCTTATTTGGAGTTTTATTGGCAAAGATACTGGAATGTTTTGCATTTTCTTCTCCAGCTCATTTTTAGAGATTATTTTGGTTTTTTCATCATTTGGCTTCTAGCAGGCCTGCTCTCTAATTTTCTCCATCAGACATATAGAAGTTAATTCATCATAAAGCCATTTATTAAAAAAAAAAGAAGGCTCAAAGAGAAATTAAGAATCCTATTGAGATTTATTGAAGGTTATTCTTTGCAACTAGTAAGAGTCTAGGGAGAGGAGGCTAGGTGGTACAGTGAGTAAGAGTGCCAGCCGTGGAGTTGAGAGGACTTGAGATTGGTCCCAGCCTCAGAAAATGAGCACCCACACATAAATAATGACTGTCTGTGTAACCTTGAGCAAGTTACTTAACCCCAATTGCTTTAAAAAAGAGTCTAGGGAGAGATATAGTATGGGAGCTGCTCAGGTTGAATACTTTTCCACCTGGGTCCAGTTGTGTCTCCGTCTGATATGTGAGCAATCTGCTATCTCAAATCAATTAGTGGGGTAAATGACTGGTGTAATATTGGGTGGCAAATCTCAAGAATCTTGCACCAATATTGACTTTCTCCCAGTTAGAATATGTGGGTAGCACAGGGGTCTATGACCTTAGATCATTTGAAAGATGGGAGTTGGGTGGGGAGAAGCAAAGCACCTTAGCACCCATCCATTAGGCTAGCAAAGGTGGGATTAAGTGTACTAGTGCTAGCTTTAGGTTTCAACCTATCTCACCTATTAAATTAAGCCATTTTGTCTCACGTCTTACCTAGATCTAATCATTGAATGGACATTGCCTCAGACAAACTGAGACCTGGGAAAGACCTCAATTTTAAAAGGTCAAGGTCACCAACTTCATCCTGGGGCATTGTCAGCCCATCTTAAGTTTGTTTTGCTACTGGACTTTGATGAGTACAGAGGAAAGAGAGAGACTGAAAACTTTGTGCAGCTCTCTTTCACTTAAATCCACTTCATGAGTAAGTCAAGACATCAAACTTGTGATGACATCGATCCTTTTGGAGAATTAAGGCTGAATGACAACAACTGGAAACATCATAAGACTTGCCTTTTCCACTGATGGGCAAGGGACCTTGAATCCAATGAACAGGAGCACCTAATCTCCCTAGACTTTTTGTTCTGCATGTTGGTGCAGCTAGTGGTGCAGTGGACAGAGTGCTGTGTCTGAAGTCAGGATGACCTTAGTTTAAATTCATTCTCAGATACATATTAGATGAATGACCCTAGAAAAGTCACTTAACTTCTGTTTACCTCAGTTTCCTCAATTATAAAATGGGGACAATAACAACTACATTGTGGTAAAAATCAAATGAAATGATGTATGTAAGAAATGCTTAGTATAATGCCTAGTACATAGTAGGTGCTATATAAATGCACATTCCCTTTCTTTCTCTCTTTTTCCTAACCCAGTTTCTGCAGCCATCATCTAGAGCTACCTATGTAGAGGAGGGGCTCATCCTTTATGTCCTGTAAAACCAATCACTGACTTACTTCCGCTAAAGAACAATTAGCCACCAAAGCCCCAGGAGTAGCAACAACCCACAGACCAACAGTGTTCCCCTACCAGTCTTCACAGACATTTTTCTAGATGAGAAACCTGCAGTTTTTTTTTATAACTTCTTCCTTCTCAGTAGTCAAAGCTACTGAAGAATAAAAAAATAAAGTTTACACCAACAAATTCTTTAAAATGGTCAAATGGTTTAATATCAGAAATACATATTGTTTGCAAATGATACCAAATGAAATGCATTCTCATTTGCTTTTCCACCGTACCCTAAGGATCATTGGCCCTCTCCAATGAGAAATCAGTGTAAAGTAGGGGCCCTCCTCCTTCATCACCATCAATAACAACTGCTGATCAACTGTCACCTAGAGGCAGATAAGCAAGACAAGCAAAGGACCTTTGTGAGTGATAGCACCTTCACTGCTGGCCCTGACCACCAATTCTACTTCCAAATCATTTTTTTCACAGCCCATCTGCCTGGGAAGGAACACCAGTGGATATCCACCATGGCAATTCCTACAGACACATCTACTGAAGACCCAGGAAAAAAAAAGTTCTATTCTCCAAAGTCTTTGGCATTTTCTAATCATTCACCATCAGAAACTTATATGATTTAATGGATGCAATGAATTTAAAGAGACATTAGTATGTGCTTTGCCACTGTCCTCTAAGGAAACCTTTATATCTGACTTGCAGTTACAATCTTAATTATGCACTGTATCTCCCATTAGAATGGGAACACCTTAAGAGCAGGACATGTTTTATTTTTGTATTTTTATCCCCTGCACTTAACACAGTGCTTTACAGATAATAAATGGTTAATAAATGCATTCATTCATTCATTCGTTCATTTGTTCCTTCGTTCATTCATTTGTTTGTTTATTCTATCCAACGTGTTCCTAAAATCTCCTGTATGTTTTGTGTTCCCCTGTTTGAATGGGAAATCCTTAATGGCAGGGACTGCATTGCTTCTATATTTGTATTCTCAGCACTTAGCCCAGTGTTGTACATACAGCATTTCCAACTTTTTCTTTTTTCTTTCCTTCCTTCTTTTCTTCTTCCACCCTTCCCTCCTTTTCTTCTTTCCTTCCTTCTTTCCTTCCTTCCTTCCTTCCTTCCTTCCTTCCTTCCTTCCTACTTTCCTTCCTTCTTACCTTCCTTCCTTCCTTTCATTTTTTTGCTATAGGCTGCTCCACAGTATGCATAGTCTCTGCTGGACACCATTATACTGGACATGACTCAAGCAGATGTACCTGATATGTCATCTTTACAATGCCTACTCCACTGGGCACATTATCTCCTGGCCATGGCCTATCATGGGGTCACTGGACATGAGGTCTCAGAACCTCTCACTATATCCCACTTGGCTTCAGCAACAGTCTTGGGTTATAGTACTATTTCTACCTCATAAGAAAAGAAAGTTCTTACTTCTTTTACTCAAAGTCACAAAACTCTCTACAGATCTTTTAAAAAAATTAGCAGGGGCAGCTAGGTGGCACAGTAAATAGAACACTGGCCCTGGACTCAGGAGGACCTGAGTTCAAATCTGTCCTCAGATACTTAACAGTTACTAGCCATGTGACCTTGAGCAAGTCACTTAACCCCAACTGCCCTGCCTTCCCCCTTCCAAAAAGAAGAAAAAAAATGAAAAAAGAAAAAGAAAAGTAGCAGACCTTAGAGACAGTCACAAATATAACAAAGGACACATATCTTTCCTATCCCTCTCCCAACTCCTAGCAGTAATCTCTCTTGTCCCTTTCAGAATCTTGACTAGAAGGCTTTTGTTCTCTACTAGAAGATTCTTTATCTCAGGCATGAACATCTTAGGATAGAGAATAATTCCCCCTACCTAAAAAGCTCTTTTGAAGCTTGTTTAAAGTTTGCTTCTTGGTCCAATCACATCCTCCCTTCTCCCATTTTGTGACTGATGACTATGTCTATATCTATGACAAGATCACATCATCATGTTCATCTCTAGAAGTTGCCCTTCTAGAAAGCTGTCAAGGTTCTAGAGCTCTGAGATTCCCAAATCCTATCCAAAGCACTGTTTTCCCCCAATGCAAATCATTGAGCAGTAGAATAAAGACAGACTAAGTGCAAGGGCTGACATTTTTGCTTTCCTCCTGCATAGTCACATGCCAGTATTTGTTAATTATAAATTGAAAAACAACATGCATAATGAACAGAGCTCTGGACATGGAAACAAGATCTTTTTTTTCCCCAAATACTTAACAATTATATGACCTTGGTCAGGGAACTGAACATCTCTGGGCTACAATATTCTCATATGTAAAATGAGTAGATTGAAGTAGATGGGCACTGAAACAGTCAGTAAACATTTATTAACTGTCAATTACATTCCAGACACTGTGCTAAGGTCTGAGGGCCCTTCCAGCTATTATATAGCCAGCTCACCTTTACATGAATAGGGGACAACTTCCTGACCTCCGGGATTTTAAAAGTTGACTATGTTAGAGGGAGAGTTGATCCCTGTATGTTTTTGTTTCAGTGATCATAGGACTCAACAGAACATTTCAAGACCCTCCATTTTTTTGGATAACTTTTGGTTTTGTTTTTTGCTTTTTTTAGAGGGGGAAAGGTAGGGCAATTGGTGTTGTGACTTGCCCAAGGTCACACAGCTAATAAGTGTTAAGTATCTGAGGCCGGATTTGAACTCAGGTGCTCCCAAGTCCAGGGTTGGTGCTCTATTCCCTACACCACCTAGCCACCCCAAGGATAACTTTTTAAATAAGTGTACTACACACCATCCCCTATTAAGTAAACAGAACCTAAAGGCTTAAGTATTGTTTCCTAACTTGTCAGTTCCTACAGCTAAAACTGTCATTTTGAATGTCTAGCATAACTGTGTTCTAAGTCTATAAAGTGGCTTTGCTTTCCTCTCCCCTCCAAAAAAAAGAGAAAAACTGAAATTTATGTTACTAAGATAACTGGAAATTCCTAGCACTTGCAAGTGGAGACAGTTGAAGATCAAGGACAACTTTAACATTTCTTAATAAGGACATGAGAAAGATCCTTTCAAGATGTGAATATAATATTTAGGGGAAAATGTGTTTCATGTTTATATTGTTGAGAGAAATGAGTAAATGGTGGTCCCCAAGGAACTTGTGATTTACTGAGTTCCGGGGACACAGCTAGTCTGGGGCAGGATTTCTTGGCTTTAATGACTATTCCCAATCCACTACACTAGAACTCTCTTTTGATTTTCAGAATTTTATATAAAATTATTAAAGTAACTGCCTCCAACTTATCTTCCTTATTTACTTATCTTGGTTGCATTACTTTTATTGTTCCCATATTTTTTATCTTAATATGATAAAGAGTTTTTATACTTTCCTCTACTTTGCTGATCACTAAAAGTATTTCCCTTTTTCACTATAATAAACATCACTTCTGATTCTCTTTTATTTTTCATGATGAAAGCTTTTTTAAAAATATATTTATATCATTTATCCATTTGGACCAAATAGCAATGCATAATACAAGATACTTTTCCAGTAAAGCTTTATCACTACAAGCAGTAGTGTGCTGAGAAATGTTTATCAATCAGTTCTTCAGAGGAAAAATTGTACACACAACACTCTGTTCAGTTTAATTTGCATTGTTAATTTTTTCCATCACTTTCATGAAGTCTAGACTTGACAATCTCATCAACTTCCATAGATTCAAATATCATCTTAATGAAGATGATTCTCAGATCTATTTGCACATCCCTAGCCTCTCTCCAGAGTTCCAGTCTTAAATCTTCAAATGTCCATTTGCCATCTCAGAATGTATGTGATATAGATATCTTCAACTCAACAGATTCAACATTGAACTCCACCCGCATCCCCCATTCTCCCTTTTTCTTATCTATCATATCATTGCCAAGGGCACACCATCCTCCTAGTCATCATGAGAACCTATATTTCATATTGATCTCACTATCTCTCATCTCCACATAATCATCAGTTATCAAGCCCTCTTGCTTTTAAATCATGACATCTTTTACATATCCCCTTGTCTTCTTTTAAATCCGACCACTTTGGTACAGGCCTTTCTCACCTCATATCTGGACTATTGAATAGTCTGTTGGTTGATCTCCCTGTCTCATCTCTCTTAACTCATCTAACTCCTATTCTTCACTTAATTGTCAAAATGATCTTCTTAAAGTGCAAGTCTGACCATGTTGACTCCAATTTAATCAACCCCCTTGTCTTTCTATTAGTTACAGGATAAAATAGAAAATCCCTTATTTGGCTTTTAAAGCCCTCCACAGCTCTACACATTACTGCCTTCCCAGTCCTCATGCATCCTATTATTCTTCCAGGACTTTGTTATCCAATGACATTGCCTTCTGAGCTGTTATTCATACAAAGACAAACCATCTCCAGACTCTAGGCATTTTTACTGCCTGTAACCAATGCCTGAAATGCTCTCTTTCTCTCCCCATCTCTGCCTCCTAACGTTCCTGGAATCTCTCAAATCTTAACATAAATTCCAACCTTCTGCAAGAAGTCTTTTATTGTTCTTAATCTTACTGCCTTCTCTTGGAGACTATTATCGATTTATTCTGCCTCTATCTTGTTTGTTCAGAGCTGTTTGCATATGTTTCTCCCATTAAACCAAGAGTTCCTAGAGAACAGTGAAAGTTTGTGCCTTTCCTTGTGTTTCCAAAGCATAGCGACAAAACAATATATCAAGGCATGCTTTGTAGCATTTGCCATTTCTAAGGTACAAATGCTGTCACTGAAAATTTGACAATCAATTCTATTCAAGCTGACTATAGCTTACCCCTGAAGGCATATAATAGCACAGTTTGTCGATATTTAATTGAACTATTAAAAGGTCAATGGAAAGACTTATGGTAGCACGAGTAGGTTGAAACTCAGTACTCAAGAACAATTATGCAGGATAAGAGATCTAAAAGATGTCATAAGAGAGCTGTTTGACCAAAAAAATGAAAGCATCCAGGTGTTAAAGTGAAGGTTAGCCACAACCAAGGGAGCCCACAATGACAATGGTTCACACAAAATCTCAAAATATCTGGAGTCATGTTTTTAGCACACTGAGTGGATTTGTTTTTGAAGATTTATCAAAGAGCTTTTACCATACAAGATGAGAAGGAAAAAGCTGCTTATTATGCATTTTGAACAAGTAGCCACATTGATAAGATTACTGAATCTTTGAAATATCTAAGTTAGGTAGAAGATAAGCTAATTACATGTTGCACCAAAATGCCACCCAGTTTGGTTTTGTTTTCCTCCTGGTAGTTTGTATAGATAACGTGTTTCTACATAGGCAATTTGTATAATCAGGTGTATAGAACAATAATCCTTACATGTGTTTGATCATTATTCTTGCTTTTCTAACCTATTCTACTGATTTACTTTTCCATTTAAAAATTCTAGTATGAGATAATGAATATGTAAATATTATGTCTATCTCTATCAATCATCTGTCTGTTTTCTATAAGTCTATCGTCAATTTATTATCTATCAGCTATCTAAAATTTGCAAACGTGTTATTTATTTTTAATATAAATAACTCAGTAATAATGATCTTTCTTTTTCCTAGTTGAGATAGTAGAACAACGCTTGATTCAAAAGGGATTTTATGGATGCTTATCTTTATGTTTGAAAGGTACTTTTGGCTCTGCAAAAGTTTGATAAAATCTACTGGTTAAAACATTTGATCCTAGAGGATTTCTAATTGACTTTGTTTTGTATACTTACCCTAAGCCCATAGCAATTCACTTATACATTATGCATTTTTCTCTTTATGAAATTGTCATTTGGGTTATCTGTTTCCTGTTTTGATTGTTGAGGAAAATTCTATATTACTGTAGATGATCAAAAAACCTTTGAGATAGATGGGAGGAACCTCAGAAGCCACCTGTAACTGAACACAACTACCCTCTTCAACAAATCTGGCAAAACTCACCCAGGCTCTGATGGAGACATAACTCTAGAGAGAGCGGGTTCCTTAACCAAAGGCATTCATTCAATGTTCGGACTGCATGAATTAGCAGGAAATCTTTCTTAAATGATGACTAAATTGGTCTCTGTAATTTCTACCTTATGTCTCTGCTTCTATCCTTGAGGTACAAAGGGGACAAATCTAATTCCCTTAACATGAAAACCTTTTACAGCCTTGAAAATAGTTACCATGACCCAAAATAATCTATTTTTTATTTAAGTTTTTGTTTGCATATAATGGTGTCAAATAGTTTACTGCATTTTCTTTCATTTACTCTCAATTCATTATCTGCCTTCTCATCTTTTTAAAATTGATATCTTAGTTTTCTTTTTCAGTTTTATTATTTATAATATTGTTAATATATTGAAAGATATAATTTATCAGATAGTAGACTTGGAGTCAGAAAGATCTGAATTTAAGTCTTACTTCTGACACAATCTTTACACATGAAACTAGGCAAGCAATTGACCTGCCAGTGATTCCCAGCTATTGTTTGAAACTCTAATGTTCAGCTACAGATGGTAATGACATTACTCAAGGAAGTTCCTCAAAGACAGATCCCTTAGGAGTTGAAATTGTAGATTGGATAGTATGTGCGGTGTGGTGTGTGTGTGTGTGTGTGTGTGTGTGTGTGTGTACATAATGCACACTATAAATATATATACATGAATATGTACATTTTAAAAATTTCTTCTATTTTGACTGCTAAAAGTTATACATATTCCAACTTCATTAGCTTCTTTCTTCTTTTTCAAAAATATAATTTTTGTGCCCCAACTTGTATATAAACAGAATATACTGGAAGAATATGAAAACATAAAATAACGTAACCATTCAATTTTCTTTATGTATGTATCAGATCCAATTATTTTAATATTTTTATATAGCTTTGAAATTTCCTTCTTATTTATATTTGTGTTTGATTTGTCAAGGTCAATGGAATAATAATTTTATTCTGCTATTAATGCCTCATTTTCTAGACCACGTATAGTTAATTTAACCTTTCCAGGAAGTTCTTACTTACTCTACACTTTGGTGCACATATATGTTATATCAATTGAACATGGAAGCTTGTGTACAATGTGATATAAGATGTGTGCATATATAAATATAGATGCATAGAGATCTGTATATATGGAGAGAGAGAGAGAGAAAGAGAGAGAGAGAGAGAGAGAGAGAAAGTAAGTGTGTGAGGGAGAGAGACAGAGAGAGAAACAGGGAGAGAAAGAAAGAGACAGACATAGAATAAGAGACAGAGAGAGGAAAAAAGAGGAAAAGAAGTCAAGGGGAAAAATTACAAAATGAATTACAAAACTCTTACTTAAATGCAATGCTCCATATTCATGGGCAACGACCTTGGCCAACAGTGAGGAGAGTATGCTCTCATCTCTCTTAATTATGCCAAGCTTGGTCTTTATAATTTCCCAACATCCAGATGTGATAGCTTTGTGGTTATTGTTCTTTCTGCTTTCATTGTTGCTGTCATTGTGAACATTATTTCTCTGGCTCTGCTTATTTCATTTTGTATCAATTGAAGTCTTCTCATCTGTATTCATATTAGTCATTTCTTAAAGTACAGTAATATTGCATTACATTCATGTACTACAATTTATTTAGTCATTCCCCAATCAATAGGCACCTACTTTCCTTCCAATTCTTTGCTAACGCAAAAAGTACTGCTATAAATATTTTTTTGTGTAAATGAAGGTTTTTATTTTTGTCAATGCAATCCTTGACATTGCCTTAGAAATGACATATCTGGATTTAAGTGCATGGACATTTTAGTCACTTTATGTTCATAATTCTTAATTAATTTCCCAAATGTTTGTACCAATTTATATCTCCTCCAACAACAGATTGATATGCGATGACTATCTTTTTTTATATCTTTACAAATTTATTGGGTGTGAGATGAAACCTCAAATGGTTTGGATTTATTAATAGTGTTATTTTTATGTATTTCTTTGTGTTTGTAAAAAATTGCAAGCAGAGTGAGAAGTTATTGATTAAGGGATGGGCTCCATAAATCCTGTTATATAAATGGAATGGAATGTTATTATATTAAAAGAAACAAAGTATAAAAGGTTCAGAGAAATTTGCCAAGACCAATGTAGAGCAATGTCAGCAGAACCGTGAGAGCAATTTATAGGATGACCATAATAATGTACAGGAAAAATCCCTGAAAGACATCAGAACTCTGACTGAATTTTCGTAATTGCAAAGGATCATAGACTGAAAGCAGGGAGGGAAAATTCAGGTCATGTAGCCCTATGACCTCTTTTTATAGAAGAGTGATTACAAAGATCTTCAATGACTGCCTTGAGTTCACAAAGACAGGAAATAACAGGGCTAGGATTTAAACCCAAGTTCTCTGTATCCAAATCCAGTATATTCCACTAATCCATGTTGATGGTAGTAGTAGTAGTGGTGGTGGTCAGCATCACCAGTAGCAACAGCAGCAATTGTACAGGCACTAGTAGTAGTAGTAATAGTAGTTAACATTTATATAGTGCTCACTATGTGCTAAGTATGTGCTAAGGGCTTTATGATTATCATCTCATTTTAACCTTTCAGCAATCCCAGGAGAGAGGTTTTATTATTAAACCCATTTTACAGATGAGGAGACTGAGACAAATGGAACTTGACTTGCTTATGTCATACAGCTAGGAAGTATCTGAGGCTAAATTTGAACTCAGATCTTTGTAATCCCAGGCCTGATGCACTATACTGTCCTAATATTAAAGCATGCCTCAATCTTCTCAGTAGAGATGCTGGGTCAGACCACATATCAGGCATGACCATTGGTTTCAACTATACTTAATTTACAAAGTAGTATTCAATGTGATGGTGGTCATGGTGGGATGTGAATGTGTATATGTGTACATGTATAGGAGAGTTTAAGTAATATAAAGGCATTTTTGAAAAGTATCAGCAAAAATAAATTTAACCAAAATAAGGTACTGACATGTCATCAGAGAAAATATTCTTTTTTTAGACATCCACCTTCTCCTACTAAATTCCTCAAGTAGTCAGACCTGTCACTGATCACAACCCAGGTTTACTTGTCCACATAGCAACAGTGGACCAGGCTGAGGCAGATATATTAAAAACATATCTCCTTCTCTATTTTATTAAATATTCATTTTTCCTTGAAAGATTATACTCAGTTTTACTGGGTATATTATCCTTGGTTATAATCCTAGCTCATTCTTCTTCAAAAATATCATATTCCAAGCCGTCCCCTAATTTAATATTGAAGGCACTAAATTTTTTTTATCCTGATTATTGAAGGGTTATTTTAAAGTTGTTTGGAGGGAAATGTTGGGAGAGTTCTGCTGGGTTGCTGCCTATATCCCAACATCTTGGCTTTGCCCATTTAAAAAATCCTCATTTTATGTCTTCAGTCCCCACCCCAAGTGACTAAAGTGGGAGGCAGCCAGATCTGGTTCCAGTTGGATACTGATCACCTTTCCTTCGATCTGTTACAGTCTTATACACAGCCTGGAGCCTTGAATTATCACCTTCTCTTTTTCAGTTCTCTATCTACTCTCACTGCAACCAGGACCATCTCCAGTCATCCAGTTCTTAAATCCTCCCTCCCTTAAATTCAATTCACTTTCATGTCAAGGCATCACCTCCCTGATGTCATGGTCCTCTTTGAGAACAAGGACAAACAATAACAACAACCTCACTGGCTAAACACTACTTTGTATAATCACTGAGCTTCTTGCCTGGGCAATGTTTATTCTGCCTTTCTGTACTTCCACTTCTATTCCAATATATATGTGCTTGGGATGGGTAAGTGTTCAGAAAGGAGAGAGTAGAGTTTAATTATGTTGAATTTTTTTTTAACTACAGAATACTGGGGTGACAGTAGAGCTAACCAAGTGATGGGCAGAACTACATTAGTAAAAACTGCATCAACCTAAAAGAAATTGCTAGAGGGATCTCAAAATACAATCCTATTGTTCCATTATTGAGTGCTACACAGAGCATTGAAGCTAATCTTGGAGGGGGTGCTAAGTATATTAGATGTTAGATTTCACTTTCCCTGTTAATTCTTCTGGCTGTTAGCTCAATTAGAATTCTTGGTGTTTTAGCCTGTATAGACAGCTGTGATTGTTTTAGCTCTAGTATATAATCCTTATTATAGAGAGTTTTTAAAGATGATGTGCATGGGGGAGAATGTCTAACCTTTTATCATGTTGGTCACATGACCTGTGGTATACCAATTTTCTAAAAGTCTTCCTAACCAACAGAAAAGATGGGTGAGCCACATTTATGGACATCACTGAAGAAATTTCCAATGTGAATCAATTCCTCCTGGTCCTCTTTTTTCTGTTTGCAATTGATGAATTTCACTGATAAAATGTTAGCTATGTATGTATTATCATCATATGTCTAATAACAAGCATTGGATTGCAATTTCCACAGTCATAATAGCTGCTATATTTGAAAATTGGCAAGATTTAAGAAATCATTTATATTCAAATTGGAATGATTTTCTCCTCCTTAAGTTTCTAAATTTCCTGAAATACCCTTTTAAAAATCTTTTTTTAACTTTAAATTATTTGATATGCTTGACAATATTGTCACTTTGAGACTGTCATTCATATTTATGAAATAGTTTCTTTGTTTCCACCCTCAATTGCTTTGAAAAGAGGTTGTTATAAGGACAAGGAAGTTTCTTTAAAGATAGGGAAGACCAATCCTTGTAGAAATCCTCACTGTATTAATCTTGATGTGGGCATGAGGAAGGATATTTCTAGCATGCTCACACTAAAGGGGAAATTGGAGAGAGTTGGAGGAGATTAGAGAATGAAAGAGAGGAGGAGGAGAGTCAGTGCTTCCCTAATGGGCCTTCTCTGAGGTCAAACACTGGGAATGAGAAATTCTAAGAATAAAAGTGGGGCAATCCAAAAGGCCATAGAAGTGACAGGACAATGTGCAGAAAGGTAACCCATTTTGCAATAAAAATCGTAGGGGAAGGAGCAAATGCTGAGTGAAATGAGCAAAATGAAAACCTAAATTTCTTTTATATAATGAGAATGTATAGAAACTCTTACTGGGAAATGGAAATTTATATTTAATGATATTAAAAGTGATCAGGATGTTTTTCCCCAGATGGAACTCAGAAATAAACTTCAACACCTTTTTTTTTATTATGTAACTGACAGCAAAAAATAAGTGCAGTTGACCTTATTCACACAGGAATCTGCCTTGAAATTTGTCTGAAGACATTTTACTTGCTGATCTTTCTTACTTCTATTCTCTCACCAACTAGCAGGTAGAGTCACTTTGAATCAAAACACTTAATTACCTCTCTTGATGCTGGAAAGGTGTGAAATAACATTATAACAAGTTTAAAGACAATACTAAATTGATAAGGGTCTTTTGAGACGGGATTTTTGCCTCCCTTAGAGCTTAGTAAAGTACTTAACACAAGGTAGACACAGCAAATCATGACATTACAGAATCATAGTTTCTTAGTGACTGATTCATGAAATATAGAGAAAGAGAATCCTGAGAATTATATTCAAGTAGTGAAAGCACTGGAATGAATTTGGAAGGCTAGATTAAGGTTGTACATCTGGCTCTGCCTGTACTTGTTCCAAACTGTGAAAATCTGTAGGCCTCAGTTTACTCATCTATAAAATTAAATTATTAGAATCAAAGTTCATCATTATGATCCCTTCCAACTCTAAATACTGATGCTTCTAAATAGGATTAAAAATTTGCATGGGAAGAATTAACCTTAAGAAAATATAAATACACAAAATTTGCCCATACTTCATAGGTCTTTATTCCATCTTCTCATCCTATCAAGAGGCAAGGTTCCTCAAATTTGTTGGATGCTCAGAGCCTTTTTTTTTTGGTAGCTCTACCAATGTCCCCATGGACAAACTGTTTCAATTTCCATTATATTAGGCAATTAGAAGAATTCTACATAAAAAGAGGGTGTGAGAGTGAATTATGTTGGGATGATGTTTTTAAAAAGTGGATCAGAAAGAGGGATCCCTTGGAAGAAGTGGAAAGAGAAAGGAAGAATGGGGGAAATTATCTCAAATAAAAGAGACAACAAAAAAGAGGTTTTACAGTGGAGAAGAAAATGGTCAGGGTAGGGCATGGAGAGGGCAATGCTTGAACCTCCCATCTAAATTGGTTCAAAGAGGGAAATTCAGGGAAGTAGGAGGAAAAGTGGATAAGAAAAGAGGTTTAGGGTTGATAAAAGGGAGGTCAAATATAAGAAGTCAGTATTGAGAAGCAAAATACATTAAAGGAGGTAAGAGAACAAAAAGGGAGAGAGAAAGATAAACAGAAGGAAATAGAATGGAGGGAATGTACAGCTAATAATCATAACTATAAATGTGATTTACTCGCCCATAAAACAGAAGCAGATAGCAGAATGAATTACAAACCAAAATCCAACAATATGTTGATTGTAAGACATACACTTGAAATAGGAGACAGACAGAGTTAAAATAAGGGTCTGGAGTAAAAATCTATCATGCTTCAGCTGAAGAAAAATAAGCAGGGGACCCCTCATTATCTCAGACAAAGCAAAAGCCAACATTGACCTAATTAAAAGCTACAAGCAGAGAAATCATATCTTGTTATAAGGCACCATAGAGAGTGAAGTAATACTAGTTTTAAACATATATCCATACAATGAAATAACATACAAATTCTTAAAGGAAAAGTTAAATGAATGACAGGAGGAAGTAGGAATGAAAATAATGCTAGTGAGAAGACATCAATTGGGCAGCTAAGTGGTTCAGTGAATAGAGGGCTAGGACTGGAGTCAAAAAAGACCTCAGTTCAATAGTTTCAGATACTTACTAGATGTGTTACCCTGGGCAAGTCACTTAATCCTGTTTCCCTCAGTTTTCTTATCTGTAAAATGAGATGGAGAAAGAAGTGGAAAACCATTCCAACACCTTTGCCAAGAAAATACCAAATGGTGTGAAAAAGAGTTGGATACAACTGAAATGACTGAACAACAATAGCAGTGGGGGACCTCAATTGTTTTCTTCTCAGAGCTAGATAAATCTAACCATAAAATAAAGAAAGAAGCCAAGGAAATGAATAGAATATTTTTTTTTAAGCAATTGGGGTTAAGTAACTTGCTCAAGGTTACACAGCTAGTCATTATTTATGTGTGGGTGCTCATTTTCTGAGGCCGGATCTGATCTCGGGTCATCCCAACTCCGAGGCCGGCGCTCTTACTCACTGCGCCACCTAGCCGCCCCTTTAGGGCAATTGGGGTTAAGTAACTTGCCCAAGGTCACACAGCTAGGTTTTTGTTTGTGTGCGTTAAGTGTCTGAGGCCGGCTCCGAACTCAGGTCCTTCTGACTCCAGGGCCGGCGCTCTATTCACTGCGCCACCTAGCCGCCCCAATGAATAGAATATTTTAATAGATATAATAAATGTTTAGAGAAATCTGAATGGGAATAATGTAATTATATTGTAATGTATTTTTTCTATATAAAAATTAATCTCTTAGTGCCTAAATGAAATCTGGGTTACATGATAAGTTCCTATAATTGGTTGGTGTATCATGAATGGGGGCTGGAGCCATTTTTAGTGAACCCAGACATTCCTAACCTACTTAAGAGTACTAGAGACCCCTTGGAAAGGGTGAGATGCAATGTACCCGATCTTTAGGAAGTGGGAGCCAATGTATCCAATGTTTCAGGAGTACAGTGGTTGCAGGTTACTGGAAATACTGCTAATGGTCTGGTGGTGCATGGGATGTTGCCATGAATGGGTTGATCTTGGGTTCACAGGAGTAACACACAGTTGAAAAATAATTGATGTTAGTAGGAAGAAAGTTGAACTTTTTTTCCATACTGATTGCTCCCTTTAATGACAGTTGTGATGCTTGGGCTGAAAGAAAATTTAGTGACCTGGGGGGTCTCTGCTATTCTAAAAACTTTCATATTGGGAGACAATTTTATCTTCATCAGAACCTGAGGAGATAGGTTGTTCAAGATTCTAATGATGATATACTTGCCTGTCACTTATTGCCTTCAACCCTTCCCTCAAGATGTATTGTCAATTCAAATCTGCTGGCTTTCTAGGGTGATACTAAAATAATGTTATGTTTTAGAAAGTTTTTTTGTTTGTTTGGCCATATTTCCCTTCTTCTCTATCCCACTCCTCTCCCAACCACATACACACAGACACTCCCAAGGGTGAGGTGGGGAAACTGTTGCATTTGTAATCGTCAGGGAAGGTACCAATAGAGATAGAAGATGCTCTAGCATCTTTGGAGCAATCACCTGGAGAGGACAGGGGTCTGAGGATAAAGGTTGTATGTAGAGGGCATGACCTTGACGAGGAGAAGGATCAGTAGATACTGGAGTAAAAGAGGTGACATGAAATTAGAGTTGTTTGAAATCGAAAAGAGGAAAAGGACTTTTCCACTATCTCAGTTATTGAGGGAAGTACAAGGTAAGTTCCTCATCTGAAAGGAGGTTGAAACGGGTTTTAATGTTGTTGCTATTGTTAGCTCTTTATTCTCAGAAAGGACCAGGGCATCAGGGAGGTGATGCCATGACCTTGAATTAGATTTAAGTGGCGGGGGTGGGGAGCAATGTCAACAGACTTACTCTCTACCCTGGAACCATCTGGGGCTAGTGGCAAGATATAGATCAGGACTATTGGAGATAGTCCAGGATGCAGTGGGAGATCTTGGCCCTTTAAAGGTAAGGTCTTTCCCAGGACTCAGTTTGACAGAAGCATTGCCTATTCAGAGATTAAGGCTAATGAAGAAATGAAGCAAAATAATAGCTTCTTTTACCTACTCAAAAAACAAAATCAATCATGGACGGGAAGACCCTAAGAGTTTCCGGCCAAAACAGAAGCAATTGCTGTTTGCACTAACTCTGAGCAATCAGGACCCAAGCAATGACCAAGTGAGACTTGGACTGGGACCTATTGTTTGTCAATCAATGAGAGTCTGAGTGATTTGGGTTTACAGCATGTTCTTTATGAATGAAATCTAGCCCACAAACTCCAAGATATCTTGTGAGGTTTCAGTGATCAAAATTTATATTCCTTTTCAACAGAGTACCTGCAGGTAAGGGTATGACTTCCTATGTGGACAGAGAGAGAGAAGGGAGAGAGAGAAGGAGGGAAGGAGAAAAGGGAGGAAAGAAGGAAGGAAGGAAGGAAGGAAGGGAGGGAGGAAGCTAAGGAGGAAGGAAGGGAAGAAGGAAGCTAGGGAGGAAGAGAGGGAGGGAGGAAGGGAGGAAGGAAGAAAGGAAGGAAGGAAAGAAGCAAGGGAAGAAAGAGGGAGAAAACTACATTACCAAGTGGAAGTGGTGAGTTGGGTCCCCAGTGGGGCAGCTACTACTACACACAGGTCATTGTTTGTCCTTCACTCTCAAAGAGGTCTATGACATCAAGGAGGTGATGCCTTGACTTGCAAGTAAATTGGATTTAAATGAGTACAGTTTTGTTGGGGCCTAGAGAAAAGAAGATTTGGAACAGCTATTTTGGTGAGTGGGTTAATGTATTGATCATGGAAAAGAGGAATTGCAGGCCCATATTCCAACAATGATCATATTTTGTTAAACACCAGTCCTCAGCTACCTTTGGTTCCTACTTATGTACAAATGAATAGAGCTTTAAGAAATCACAAAGCCATTAGGGAGGAAAATTTGTAGTTGAATGATCAGTATGATTTCATGAATTCTTCCAGCTCTGTTCAAGTACATGCCAATGTTAGCAGAGCAAACAGATGGTGAAAGTAATTGAGGATTGTGGGTTGGCAAGATATATTTGGTGATGGGATATTGGAACAAGAGATTCAAAAGTAGAGAATAATTTAAAATTAAGTTGGTTTACCAAGGTGGGCAAGGTTATGGAGGGAAGACAAGTTAATGAGAAGAAGGGTAAGGACTTGAGATCAGGTGAAGGTAAAGAGTAGCTTTAGGAGAGAGATAAAAGGAAGAACTGGAAAAGATACATTGTTATGATCAGATAAAAGAATTTAAGAGCTTTTGAGCATGGAATCGAAGAAGTTATAATGACAATTTCGGTATATAACTATGTATAGCTGAGCTAGAGTGTTCCATGACAGTTGAGTTGATCAAGGACATGGGAATTTAAGGCATCAGATTCAGCCTAAGAAAAACGAAGTCCAGACAGGGCTTTCCAGAACATGTAAACATTGTGTCCAAAAAGAAAAAGTACAGATCTGAGATGATCCACTTTGTTTATCAGTGGTACAAGTCTCTAGGATATCTCTTAGAAAAGCAATAATGGCAAGTCATGAACTGCATTACATTTAGTTGTATTCATCAATAAAGTAGGAGTTTCAATTCTCATAATGTCTACCTTTTGGTGTTTTGAAAGACACGAAAAGAATTCATACAATTTGTAAAGTGACTTTCAAACTAGAAGTACAACATAAATATCATTTAAGTGCTACTTTATTGTACAAGTAGCACAGAAACTATACTACTAGTCAATCAGAGGTTTGATGGCTGTCATAATCCTGACCTGACATTAGTAATCCAGACAGACTGCATTGCATAAAATGCTGTGATTTGAGTCAGAAATACCTGAATTTAAATTGTAGCTCAGGCATTACTAGCCACATGACCCTGCATAAGTCAACTATACCATCTATGCTTCATTTTCCTCATATGTAAAATGAAGCAAATAACAATTGGACTGGATCACCTTTAAGGTCCCCCTAAGGTCTTGGTCTATGAAGTTATGATCCCAAGGCCTAAATTTAAATATACATCTCAGAAACTTACTATGTGACCCTGCAAAAGTTATTAAATCTCTCTGTACATTAACCTCGACTGCAAAACATGAATCATAGTAATAGCACCTATCTCTCAAGGTTTTGTTGTTGTTGTTCTTTTAAATAAAGTCCCAAAGAAATAATGTATAGCAGATTCTTTGGAAACTTTAAAAAGCTATATAAATGTAAGTTATTGTGGCAAAGTTGTTTTTTTTTCTGTATGGACTAGCAGGATACTTATAGAAAATAGGTCTAGGGAATAGATTTTTTCCTTGGATCAAATTGTCTTTTCTATATTAGCAACCAAAACTTGTTCCTTATGAGACTTGGTGCATCAGTGTTGTCGCAGTCCTCAGCTTTGTTGATCCTGTTTTCTTCCTATGCATTTTCTGTGTAGTGAGTTTGGGATATCCCCAGGTGCCTGTGTGGGTCCAGGGACAGTCCTGTCTTTGTACTGATCCAGAGGCCAGACATAGGGTCTACCAGAAAAGGAGGAGGTGGTCAATGCTAAAACTGTGCTTCAGACTCAGCTGGGAGCTGCCTATCCCATCAAACTATCTAAATTCCCTCACCTTCCTCCTCCTAAAGGAGAGATGTATAAAGTAGAATGAGATTCTAGAGGGGGCCACCATGGATGCATTCATTTGTTTCTATAGTTCTTTTTTATATTTTATCATGAACTTGATGTTGTGACTATTCAGTCATTTTTCAGTTGTGTCTGACTCTTTGTGAAACCATTTAGGGTTTTGTTAGCAAAGAGACTGGAGTGTTTTACTATTTCTTTCTCCAGTTCATCTTACAGATAAGGAATTAAGGTAAATAGGGTTAAGCAACTTGCCCTGGGTCACACAGCTAGTAAGGGTCTGAGGCTTTGAATTCAGACAGATGACTTATCCCTGACTCCAGGCACTATACTCTCTCTACTCTACCACCTAGCTGCCCAGTGATTATTTCCAAGTGTTTGTGGTTTTTTTGTGGCAATCCTATACAAGTTGCTGCAAAGTAGTTTCCATATTTGTAATTGATTGCATTTCTGATGTTCTAACTTGACAAAGAGGCAGCAGAGTGGAGAGAGCATTGAACATAGAATCAGACTGACCTGAGTTCAAATCCCACCTTAGATACTTTGTAGCTGTGTGACCCTGGGCAAGTCACTTAGTTTCAGTATCCTTTTCTGCAAAATGGGTATAACAATAGTACTGCCTCCCAGAATTGTTGTGAAGACCAAATGAAATAACATTAATAAACACTTTGAAAACCTTAAAGTGCTATACAAATGCTAACTTTCATTATTAATCATTGGCTTCTGGAAAGAAAAATATAAATCCAACTCATTCTACTCAAAGTCATCCAGTCTTAAACTTGGAATCAATACGCTGAGAAATGTTCTTTACCATTGCAGAATTTCTGTTAAGCCAACTCTACAAATATTTAGTAAGTCCTTATGTGCTGGATACTATATGAAGCACTGGGAATAAAAATACAACCAGGAAGAAAGATGGTCCCTACCTTCTGGGGGAAAACACATAAAAGTAAGTTTTGAAAGTTAGGGTGAGACTGGGATAGGAAGAAGGTGCCCATGGAGGGGTGACGTGTAAACCAGAGAGTCAAGTGGAACAAAGAAAAGAGTGAAGACAGGATTAGTGTGTGTGTGTGTGTGTTGCAGCAAGCACCCCAGCATCCCCAGGGTGGCTGCCAACACAGGTTTTCAGATCTGCTTTTCTAAAGGAAAGCAACTCAAAATGGGTTAACAATCTTGCTTTAAATAATAAAACATATCATTTACCTAGTTCAGGGAGAAAAGTCAGCACCCCTAACTTCAGAGTATACAGAGGTTACAAGCAGAAATTACAAGAAGACAGAGAAACAAACAGATCAAGCAGACAGGCCTCCAACTGTCCAACCATTACATCTATACCTAGTCACTTACCAGAGAGGGAAGCACCAACATCTGGGTTTTCAAAGCTGGGGGGCTCTCAATGGCTGCCCAGAGTCTCATCTGGTCAAATCACATAACACTTCTCAAAGTGAGCCCCAAAGCAAAGCCTCCCATCAGGGCTTATATAGCCTTATCCTGGCTCAGAGAATGTAACAACCTTCTTGACCCACTGCCCAATCACAAAATATCTCCTGAAAATGTAAATGTTGCTTCTATCTTCCTAAGATTGTATTGTGTAAGATCTTTCCTGCCCCTAGGCTTAAGTGCACCTAGAACCTGTGGTGGGAGGCTTGTTTTTCAGGAGATATTCATAAATTTACATTCCCATTACAGTGTGTGTGTGTGTGTGTGTGTGTGTGTGTGTGTGTGTGTGTGTGTGTGTGGTCGATCCTTCATTCTCAAAAAGAGGACCTTGACATCAGGAAGATGATGACATTATTTGAAAATGAATTGGATTTTAATGAGGGAGGTCATCAGCCTCATTTTGTGGGTTTAAAAGAGAGTTTCTGGGAAGAACTGATCAATCCAAGGAAAAGATAGCAAAATCAGTGAACTTTTAGGGCAAGAAGGCCCAAGAAGGCCAGATGTGTAGTGAACTTGCAGGGAGAAGAGGCCTTTGGGAAGTAAATACTTTTCCTAGTTGGCTACCAGAAACGTTGAAATAGGAAGGCATTTTATGTAACAAAGAAAGACTGAAGAGTTCATTTACCTGCAGTCTACTGCATACTCTTTTGCACAAATTAATTGTAAATTCTGGACAGAATGCATGGGATTAATTTGCTTTATACACTTAACAGCTGTCTAATAAAATAAAGCCTTGAACAGAGTGGCTCTTCAATAAATGTCTGTTGAATATGGTTTTTCTGTTGATTCTTTTTAACTAATAGTGATGTTAAGAGTAGAAGACAGCTAAGAAGGCAAAGTTACCTAGAGTGTGTCAGTGAAACAGATACCAATGAGGTCCCTTGAAGTAAGGTAACTTCAAAGCATAAAACTCGCCAAATTCAAAAAGATCAATTTCTATAACTGTTTCCTTTTGTCATAATCACATAGGGATTTTTAGATGTGTCAGTTGGAGCTTCAAGGTCTTAAATAAGTGAATGAATACAGGCTACCTGCTAGAGAAGGGTAGGTCCAGAACCCTTTCTTTTAGTCCTCCCTGTTCTAATCTCCCCTCAGTATGCCTCCAAAGCTAGCACTGGGCCCTATGCTTTGCCCCATTTAGACAAATAATTTTCACAATGCCTAAGGAAAGTCAACATTCTTTTGTATTCCCCTGTTCTTTTCTGGTCAGATACAAATTGTTTTCCTGTGTTCTCTTCCTCAATCTAGCTTGCCTTGCTTCACCAGTCTCTTGCTTATTATAGTGATCAGAGCCTTGAAAAAGCCAAACTTGCCTCCCACCCAATTGACTGGGGGATCCAGAGTCCCTTAAAAGCTGAAATCAGAGAGAAGCCATTAGTAGAAAGTTTCAGGGAATTTTTTTTCTAAAATTTTGTTTCTCTGGGGTTATAAAAAGTGAAACCTTGACCCACACAAAGGCAAACACTAAGTTTGAGTCTGTCTTGTCACTCTCCTTCCTTTTGTTGTAATCCTCATTCTGTTCTCCCAAAGCTCTGTTTTTAGCAAAACACTTGAGGAAAAGGGGAGGAGGAGGGAGCAGGGCAGGGAGGGAGAAGCTTGTCATTTCTCTTGTGATTTCCATTTTAAATTACTGCACAGCAAAGCAGCCACTATAGTTAACTACCTACCTCCTCCCCTCCTGGCCACTAACACATATAGTTGACTCTTTGTCTTCCTTTCTTCAAGTATGACCTTTCTCCCTTCCTCCATTCTATTCCTTTTCATCTGTCACCTTTTTTTTGTTTTGGTGAATACTTTATTCTTTAAATAATAAAAATATAGAAATCATAGTTTAAACCAATTCAGTAAAATGGACAGACAAAATATAGCAATAGATGTGAAGTTTTACATGAAGGGAACTCCCACATCTACAGAGGAAAGGAAAATGGAGGAGGAGGGAAGGATCATTTTGCTTTTCCACATTAGAATTTCTTTAACACCTACCTATCTTCTTCCAACGTGCCATGAGGCTATATGAAGAAAGTGTTTCCTAAAGATTGTCCTAACCCTTTCATCAATGGAATTCCACATTTGGAGCCCTACCATTCCAACTGGTTAGGTCTGTGACCTACATTATTTCAGCTATTCTCAAGCCATACTTTATCCTATTCCCCAGCCATCATAGCACCAACCTGCCTTTCTACTACATGTCCTCACCACATTTCCATTTCTGGAGTCATGACCAATTCGATAAAGCTATTGCTCTGCTAAAAGGATATTTCAGTCTACTCCTCTGTGACAATACTCACCAACATATCAAATTTCCAAACCATACCCTCTGCTGGCCTCGGCTGTCCCTTATAGTAGTCTATATGTGCTATCTCCCTCTCCTAGAAATAAGTTCATTGAAGGAATGTCCTAGTTTCTGTACCCTGGTGCACAGTACAAGACACATAATAAGTTCACACTATTTTTAAAAATTTATTCATTGTAAAATAATCTTACTTAGGATGTCAATCCAATGTTCAGAATGATAATGAAAGCAGTGAATGCTCAAGGAATCTTGTTCTTCAAAGAAAGACATGATCCAAATGTAATGTCTAAAGAAAGCAAAACATCTCTATAGCATTTTGTTCTATATGTGCCAGATTTCCTCAGACAAATGCAGACCCCCTTTTCATCATGATGAGTCAACTCTTTGGCACCTGAGAAGCTTAATATTTTTGTGTTATCAATTCTTTCTAACAAACATTCATTAATGTATGTTTAGTTAATTGGTTGTTGGATTGAAAACACCCATATGCTCTCTTAAAGGAAGGTAAGACATACATGGTATCAGTAAAGACATTAACTTATAGGCCTAATCCAGAGTTATTAATTAGAATGCAAATAAACTAACATACACTGACTTAGTTCAATAGAGGGAACTGACCAATTAATGAAAATCTTTTCATTCCAATTATAAGGTGTATTGGTATCTAAATTAGAGCTGTTATGTATCTTGCCTTAAGCATGTAATTACTTGACGGATAATGTTTTCTTCTTTATTTTTAAAATTTATTTCAAAATAGTTTATCTTTTACCTGTATCAATTTGTATCACATAATGATGAGGCCTTGTAGTAGTTTAAACAAAAAGATTGTCTTACTTCACCTCTGCAATACAAAGTATATAATGTATATAAAAAAGAGATATGAATCAGAAATTCGGCAACCCAAATTTTTTGCCTGTACACTATCTAAAAACTTGGGTCCTTAGGGAAGGCACTTTCCCTTTGTAAGACTCAGTTTCATCCTCTGTACACTGAGACATTTAGAAATAATGATCTTTAAAATCCCTTTTTAACTCAACAATCTTAAGTATTTATGAAATCAGGGAAAGATTTCAAATAACCAAATAGAGTAACAAATCAAAAATTGAAAGTGACACCAATAAATTTCGGTGCCTATATCCTTTTTTCTTATTTTTAATATCCTTATGGTAATTATCTTTGCACATATTGAAGATATACTTGATGAAAATATGAGACGAGAACATCCAAGCTTTTGCAAACATTCTTTCATGTTACATTGAATCTCTATAGTGACATATTTGTCTCAAAAGTAGAGAAAATGTTAAGATTCCATTCTTTGTTGATTGTTCATGGCAAAAAAAAAATGTCACCAGGGCAAAGCATAGCTGTAAAGAATAGGTAGCATATTATTATTTTTTTGATTCTAATCATCACAATTAAAAGGATGATATTTGAATTACACAGAAATAAAAAGCTGGTAGTTGCTGATAGCTCATGAAATATATTTGTGCCAAAGATATTTTCTTTAACCTTGATGCATATGCATAGTTATACCCTATAATTTTCTCCAAAAGCTATTTGGTTTAAGACAAGTCAACCTGATGTATATAAACCCTAAGATGATTCAGTTCAGGACAAGATTATGATTTAGCGACCTCATTTTTACACATCTTATGGATTCAGCTGCTTGGCTGGCTCTTATCCTTAGAAGAGTTTGCATTTTTCTAGTGGCTTAGCAACTCACTGGTGCAGTTGTTGACTTGACTTCTATTATCTGCTTAATAAAAAATTTCAGCTTGTATATGAACTCTCAATGTAAGCATAGAAAGGGATTATTTACCAAACTGCAGATCTCTGGGAATCAGCTTTTGAAAAAAACTTTATCACAGATCTTATTCTGAATGATTAAAAACAGGGCAGGGGAAAGGAAGAAGGGAGGAATGAAAAAAAAATAAAAGAAGGAAAGGAAAAAGGAAGGAATGAAGGAGGGAGGGAGGGAAGGAAGGAAGGAAGGAAGGAAGAAAGGAAGGAAAGAAGGAAGGAAGGAGGGAGGGAAGGAAGGAAAAGGAAGGAAGGAAAAATAAGACAATTCTAAATATTTAGATTATCTAATTGGCTATCCTGAAGAAGCTGCTTAAGAAAAACATCATCATCATAACACAAAATGCCACTTTAAGTTTGGTGACATGCTTTACATATTATTTCATTTTATTCTCACAACATTTCAGGAATTAAATGTTTTAGGTAATATAAATCTCAATTTGTGGATGAGAAAACTGGATCTAAAGGAAGTAATATGATTTTCCTATACAGCTAATAAACTTACCACAAGAGTTTGGAGAAATAGTAAGTTTCATTAACTCACTACAGAGAACTTTTTTTTTTCTTTTTGATGAACTGAAGCATCACCAAAAGTCTAGTACCTTAAAAATACCAAAGGATGTCTATCACTACTCACAATATACCATGTTGCTTTTAGATATGTATTCAGAAAACTACAGGTGTAAATCCGTAGTGGGTTTTTTTTTCAGTTTTGTGTGATTAAAACTATTAATATTTGGGAAAAAATTACAAATATAATAATAACCTAAGTGGTCAACTTGAAAAAAGTGTTTCCTGTACATGGATGAACACTATGCCATCATTATGCTACATATCCCTGTTTTGAAGGTGGGTAAGCCATGAAAGCAAGATAATATAATCAAGGTCCCAAATTACATGGAAAGTAGGTTGCAACAAGGGAGGTAATCAAACCTTCCACTGCATTTCCTTGCCATGTTCTCACTGGAGCAATTCTGTTCACAGAGAATCAGTAAGTAATATGTAGTGCCAAAGTCAGAGCACTTTCAGAACCACTAGCGCATGGGGACTTCATGGTGAGGCTAGTTAGGCAAAGGGATTGTCTCTGAATTAAACCCCAGGTTTACCATTACTTTTATGTCAGATTAATGTCTCTATCTTGGCAGCTTCCCCTCACCAAATATAAACTATGATACCAATACTTTGGTCCAGAGTTACCAACCAATACTTAATACAACTCTTTACAACCATTTAAGATTTATCCTTCTCTAGCCAAGGGAACATTAACCGAGTCAACCCAAGTCCAGGGCCACCTGGAGCCTAATCACATGTATATTAAGGAACAATTTTGTAGTGCCAGCATCTAATCTTTTTTAATTCAGCAGTTTCCTCTCAAACCCATTACCCCCAAGCACCATGATCAACTCTGAAACCTGGCTGCTTCTCCCAGAGCTCTGCATGGGCACCTATTAACCTCTTTGTGTTACAATGCTCCATGTGTGGGCAGAACTAATAATAACTGGCTGTTGTCAGCAATGGCTGATCCCTGGTGGTCAAGACTCAGGCAGGAAGGTCTTCCTTCAGGGAGAAACTTTGGAAATAAGAGGAATAAAAGTGGAGAGTCCCAGAGGGTTTTTTTCTTTTACAGACACAGTCCCCAGCTTGCCACCCATCTGTCCTCCTCATTGCTGAGACAAAAAAAGTCCTTCCTGCAAGATCTTTCCTCCCCTACTGATTTTATTCCTCTCTGACTGCTTTACTGAGCTGGTTAGAGCTTGATAATGAGGCCAAAGTTTGGGATTCAATCACCATTACATGGCTATAGAATACATTACTCACCCAGGTTAGCTGTTCATCCATGCTGTACATTTTATCAAAAGGGCAGCTTTGAAAGAATGATTGCCATACTACTCTGCAAATGAAAGATGGCAGTTTATTGCTGCCACATGTTCTATTTTCCATAGATCAGATAGAAATGCCTAACTGTAGAACATGGTAACTTAAAGAACTGTCTTCTGTTGGATTTGAGGACCTGCACAGGTCTGAGACAGAGATTTGTTATTGTTCCTGCCCAAGGTCAGGGGTGATGATATCACATGTGGGAAAGAGATATGTACATGTGAATATCTATTCATAGGCATAGAAATGAGAGGGGGCAGAGCTAAGATGTTGGAGTAGAAGCATGAAATTAGCTGAGCTGCCCCACCAACCACCTCCAATACCTGTAAAATATGACTCTAAACAAACTTTAGATCTATAGAACCTGCAAAGTAACAAAGAAACAAATCTCCCTCTGCAGGCAGCCTGGCAGGCCAAAGGAAAGGGTCTATCAAACCAAGTTGGGAGCCTGGCACAGTCCTGCATGCCCTGCGAGTCCCAGACCAGGCTGAGCAGACTTCAGGAGAGTGAATCACCAGCAGCTGTGGCAGTTTCCTGACTTATAAACCCAAAACCACCAAAGAGAAAGTTAAAGGTCAGTAGGGAACTCTTTTGGAACTGGGTGACTGAAGAGCATGGTCAGGCCCCTGCCCCCGGGGTGAGAGGTGGCTGAGGTGCGATGGCTACAGCTGCTGCTGAGTGGCTACCTGCAGAGCTCCTAGCCTATAGATCACAGTGGGACTAAGCAACCATTCAGAGGGTAATCACTATTGCTTTGACCTGCTTGGATCTGGGTCACACAGTCTTGGGTGGTGGTCCTGGGGTGAGAAAGACCAGAATGCCAGAGCTTGTAGTGTCTGCAGAGAGGGTGCCCTCCTCAGACCTCTCACAACATTTGTGAAAACCCAAGCAATTTCGGACACAGCTCTCTCCTCTCTGGAAGCAGACTTCTACCATGGCAAAGAGCTCAAAAGGCAACTAATTGGCTGGCAAGATGAGCAAGCAGAGGAAGCACAATCAGACCATAAAAATCATATTTTGGGGACAAAAAGGATCAAAACATGGAACCAGTAAAGTAAACAAAGTCATAACATGCATCAAAAGCTTCCAGGAAAATATGAATTGATTACAGGCTATGGAGGGGCTCAAGAAGGATTTTGAAAATCAAGTAAGAGAAGTAGAGAAAAAATTGAGAAGAGAAATGAAAATGACGCAAGAACATCATGAAAAGTGAGTCAACAGCCTGCTAAAGGAGAACCAAAAAATACTGAAGAAAATAACACCTTAAAAAATAGACTAACTCAAATGGCAAAAGAGGCCCAAAAAGCCAATTAGGAGAAGAAAGCCTTAAAAAGCTGAATTGCCCAGATGGAAAAGGAATTTCAAAAACTCACTGAAAAGAATAATTCCTTCAAAATTAGATTGGAGCAAGTGGAAGCTAATGACTTTATGAGAAATCAAGATACTATATAAAACAGATCCAAACAAAGGGAAAAATAGAATGCAATGTGAAATATCTCATTTTACTGACCTGGAAAATAGATTCAGGAGAGATAATTTAAAAATTATTGGACTACCTGAAAGCCATGATCAAAAAAAGAGCCTAGGAATCATCCTTCAAGAAACTCTCAAGGAAAATTGCCCTGATATTCTAGAACCAGAGGGCAAAATAGAATTGGAAAGAATTCACCAATCACCTCTTGACAAAAATTCCAAAAAGAAAACTCCTAGGAATATCATGGCCAAATTCCAGAGTTCCCAGGTCAAGGAGAAAATATGGCATGCAGTAAGGAAGAAACAATTTGAAGTATTATGAAAACACAATCAGGATAATACAAGATCAAGATCTATCAGCTTCTACATGAAGTGATTAAAGGGCTTGGAATATATTTCAGAGGACAAAGGAGCTAGAATTAAAACCAAGAATCACCTACCTAGCAAAACTGAGTATAATGTTTCAGAGGAAAATATGGCCATTCAATAAAATAGAGGACTTCCGAGTATTATTGATGAAAAACTAGAATTGAATAGAAAACTTGACTTTCCAATACAAGAAGCATGAGAAGATAAACAGGAAAAAGAAATCATAAGGAACTTATTAAAACTGAACCATTTACATTCTTACATGGTAAAATAATCATTGTAACTCATGATATTTTTCTCAGTATGACAGTTGATGGGAATATATATATATGTATATATATATATATACATATATGTCTCTATACATATATATGTTTATGTAGGAGGGGATATGTGCATATAAATACATATGTGAATGTGTGAATATATGTGTACATGTATACATAGACAGAGGGCACAGGATCAGTTGAATAGGAAAAGATGATATCTAAAAAATAAAATTAAGAGGTGAGAGAGGAATACAATGAGAGGAAATAGGGAGAGATAGAATAGGGTAAATTACCTCATATAAAAGAGGCAAGAGAGAACTGATACAATGGAGGGGAAGAATAGGAAGGCAAAAGGGAATGGGTCAACCTTACTCTCAATGAATTTGGCTTAAGGAGGGAATAACATACACACTAAATTGGGTATCTTACCCTACTGGAAAGTAGGGGGGAAGGAGATAAGTGAGGGAATGATAGAAGGGAGGGAAGACTGGGGAGAGGGTAGTTGGAAGCACATACTTTTGAAAAGGATCAGGGTCAAAGTAGAAAATAAAATAAGTGGAGGGCAGGATAGGGTGAGGGAAATACAGTTAGTCTTTCACAATATACCTACTATGGAAATGATTTGGGTAACTACACATGTACAACCTATATTGAGTTGCTTATCTTCCCAGTGGGGGTGAGTGACAAGGGAAGAAGGGAAAGAATATGGAAATCAAAGCTTTAAAAACAAATGTTTAAAAAATCGTTTTCTACATGCAACTAGGACATAAGGCATACAGGCACTAGGGTATAGAAATCCATCTTGCCCTAGTGGAAATTTAGGGGGTTGGGGGGAGATATAAGAGAGAGCAGATTGGGGAAGGAGTATTCAGTAAGCTTGCTATCTTGCAGTGGGGCTAGAGGAAATATGGGGAGAAAAACATGCACATAGATATCATATATATATATATATATGCATATACATATATATACACACACACATATATATGCATGCATTAATATTTTGCAAAATTTTAGTCAGTAATTATGATTGTCTTCAGTCTTTGGCAAACTCTCACATGCTAAAGCATGTCTTTCATAAAATTTGAATGGATAATATAACATAATAATATAATATAATATGCTATATCATAATATAATATAATTATATAATATAATAATACTATACTATTCCTTATAAAAGAATGATCAGAAAATATAAATTGCTATAAAAATATTGCATTATGATGATGATGAAGAGGAGGAAGACATGAATGAAAAAAAATAAGTGTTTACTACATGCTGGGAGCTGTGTTTTGCATTAAAGATGCAAATGAAAAAGCAGAAGAAATCCCAGCCTTCACCTTTTTAATACAGATAGACAACATATATAAGAAAATGGCAGCAGAATGTATTGTGTTTTTTAAAGTTGCAAGGATGATTAAAAGCCCTTCACATTCTGGCTCCTTCCTACCTTCCTTTCTTACACCTTACTCTTCCTCACAACCAATGACACAAGCATCCTTGCTTTTCTTTCCATGAGTTTTTCTTTCCATTTCCTAATTTGGTATGTTTTCACTGCTCCCCATGCCTAGAATGCACTTCCTCCTCTTCTTAATCTCCTGACTTTCCTGTCTTCCTTCAAGGGTCAGAGAAAATTTCACCTTCAATAAGAAGCCTTTCCCCATATTTTTAGTGCCACTGCCTTCTCTCTGTTCCTTATCTCCAGTTTATCCTGTATATAGGTGTTTATTGTTATTTGTACATTGTTGTTTATATGTCATCCCTACATTAGACTAAAATTCTTGAAAGCAGTTGAAATTTTTTTTGTCTCTCTTTTTTATTCCTAGAGTTTAGCATAGATTCTAGAATATAGTAGATTTAATGTTAGTTGACTAACTGATGAGTGAAACTATATGGGAGTAAAATAGCTTAACCTTTCCAACAGCAATGACAATTTTGTTTTCATTATAATACAGAAATTTTTAAAAGGTAGGGAAAAGAGTTGGGTACAGGGCAGTTGGAGAGTTAATGTTTGGGAAGTAGGTAAATCACCTATAGTGGCCCACATGATGGTCTCTACAAAAAGGATGGAGATTGAAGTGGGAGAAAATACCAGAGCTGAAAAGGTACTGATGATGGTGTTGACAATGATGAGGTAAAATGAGTGTAAGGGGAATAACCCAAGGCAGAATAAAAAGAAACTGACCAACATTGGGTCTTGAGAACTATCACTAGTCCCTATAGCAAATCAGGACAACTGGGATGATAGGGGTGAGGATATCTATCTATAGAGGCTAGAAAGATTGAAATAAGCAGGAGAGCACAGCTAGAGAATTTTTTTTTTAAGGTAGATTCTGGTAGTACTAAAAACTGACCAGTTGTAGCAGAAAGCACCCCAATATCCCTAGGGTGGCTGCCAACACAGGTTCTTAGATCTGCTTTTCTAAAGGAAAGCAACTCAAAATTGTTTAACAAGTTTACTTTAATCAATCAAACATATATTGTTTACCTTGTTCAGGGGGAAAAGGTCAGCACCCTGAACTTCAAAGTATACAGAAAGAACTTACAAGACAGAGAAACAAACAGATCAAACAGACAGGCTTCCAAACTGTCCAACCAAATCACAGTTACCAGAGAGGAAAGCACCAACATCTGGGTTTTCAAAGCCAGGGAGGCTCTCAATGGCTATCCAGAGTCTCATCTGGTCAAATCACACAACACTTCTCAAAGTGAGCCCCAAAGCAAAGCCTCACATCAGGGATTATATAGCCTTCCTCTGGGTCAGAGAATGTAAAAACCCTCTTGACCCACTGCCCAATCACAAAGCATCAAGGTGTAGGTGTTCCTGAAAACCAACCCTCCTGCCACAGGTTCCATGTGACCACATTCAGCCTATTAAGGCAGAGTATATTTTCAAATCAAGGAAGGTTCTTAGAGTCTCTTAAGCCTATCAAAGGGCCTAGGGGCAGGGAAGATCTTTAAATTTGCATTTCCATTACACCAATCTACATTTCCCTATATTCTAGTCCTTTCCCTTTGAGACCACCTCCAATTCCTCCTATAACTATTGTGTTTGTAAATGTTTGCTTGTATATTATCTCCTCTAGGACAGGTAGGTAGTAAAATGGATGAATGCTGGAATTGAAGTCAGGAAGCCTCCTTTCCTTGAATTCAAATCTGGCCTCAGATGCTTACTGTGTGACCCTGGGCAAGTCACTTAACCCTGTTTGCTTTAGTTTCCTCAGGAGGATAGCAAGCTGTTCCATTATCTTTGTCAAGAAAATCCTAAATGAAGTCATTAAGAGTTGGACAAGACTGAAAAATGACTAAAGAATTGTCTCCTTTATTAGACTCTAAGCCCCTTGAGAGTAAGAACTTTTTTTTTGCCTTTCTTTGTATCTCTCAAATTTGTTTGTCTTGCCCTAGATCAATAGAAGAGTTACACACACACACACACACACACACACACACACACACACACACGAAGATGCATTAACATATATACCTGCATACACACATATGTATATATTCATATATTAACAGAATCTGATTGAAGCAAGGAGAATCTACAGTTCTAGGGTAATAATTAAGATGTATGCTATCTTCCTCTTTGAAATGAGATGATGGATACAAGGTACAGAGTGAGACATATATTTCTGCACATAAACAATTTTTGAAATTTATTTTGCTTAAGTATAAATAATTGTTGCACAAGTTTGTTACCTGAGTCAGAAAGGGAATTGTATAATCAAGTCTTCTCATTCCAGAATTTGATTCTCTATTTGGACCACCACTGTTTTACCCTTCCACTTCAAATATTAACTCTATGCATATGAACCCCAAATTGCCTTTCCCACTTTGACTTCTCTCCCAAAGTCAAAGAGAATCCCAACTTTTTAATGTCATTTTGTTGGGTAATTATTTGTTTCACTCCTTTCCTTATCTCAATCCAAACCAATGTTTCCAACTTTCTGCTGAGTGTCTCAATCTGAGGGATCCATTGAAGAGGCCCTAAACTGATATCAAAAATTTCTCCTCTAATAACATGTTTGGTTAGTGACACTACTCTTTACCATTCACACCTAGATTGAAAGAAAGACATAATAATTTGACCTTTATATAAAGACATACAAGCATATTTCATTTGATCCTCAAAGATAACTATTAAGGTGAAGTAAGTAATATGAAAGATGTCCCCACATAAGGAAGCTGAGTTTTAGTGATTTGTCTAGGTTTGTGTAATTGTAATATTTTGTCTAAGAGACAGGATTGAAGCTAAGGTTTTGATTTTTTCCAAGTCAAATATGCCTTTCTACATGACCATTTTTATAATGATGAAGTCAGGTAAAAATAAACATACAATGGTTTCATAAAGGGGAAAAAGAAGGGAATATTTTTCAACATTGAGTTGTCTCTCTCTGCTTCTCTCTGTCTCTCTCTCTGTCTCTCTCTCTCTGTCTCTGTCTCTCTCTGTCTCTCTCTCTCTCTCTGTCTCTCTGTCTCTCTCTCTCTGTCTCTCTCTGTCTCTCCCTCTGCATGTACATGTGAATGCATACATGCATGTGAAAGGTTAGAGGAATATTGTTGACAAGTAGTCATACTCAAGGTTTTTTTTTTAATTTTATGTATCCACATGGGTGGCATAGATCTACTTTATAACTAATAAATACATTTTTGCCTCTACCTGTGCCCTCCTGCTCATTTCAAGCTCTCCAGTCTCCACAGCAATACAGTCTTATCCTCCTCATCCCACATATCCTTCTGTTATAGACAAGAGACAGCGCTTGGAGTGTTGCATTTAAAAGCTCTAACACTTACCCACCATGTGATGTTAAGTAAAGCATCACATAATCTAACTTTTAATCTCATCATGAGTAAAATGAGGATGAATCAATAAGAATTTATTAAGTCCATATTATGCACCTCCCATGATCACTGCCTTTTTTTTTTTTTGTTTTGGAGGGTCTTGAAAAGCTCAATGAAATTTTGAGCTATGCCATGCAAGGTTACCCAAGATGGACAGGACATAGTGGAAAGTTGTGAGAAAAGGTGATTCACAGAAGAAGGAAATGGCAAATTAGCCCACTATCTCTGCCAAGAAAACCCAAAAGAAAATATTAAAATAACAAAAGACATGAAATCAGAAGATGAGCCTCTCAGATTAGAAGGTATCCAGTTTGCTACTGGGGAGGAATGGACGACAACACTAAAGAACTCCAGTACTAATGAAGCAAAAGCGGAAAGGAAGTTCAATTATGGTGCATCTTGAGATGAAAGTAAAGTCTGATGATCTAAAGATAAGTATCACACAGGAAACTGGAATGTATAATCTACAAACCAAGGAAAACTTGATGTGGACAAACAGAAGATAAAAAGATTAAACATAGACATCTTTGTTGTCATTGAAGTTCAGAGGAAAAGAATGGATGAATTTAATTAAGATGTTTACTAAATATACTACTGTAGGCAAGAATCCTTTAGAAGAAATGTAGTGGCCCTCATAGTGAAAAAAAAAAAGGGTAAGAAAAGCACTGCAGTGTAATCTCAAAAAAGGATCAAGGAGGTGGAGTTATGATGGCAGAGTACAGCCGCTCTTCCGCACAGCTCTAGCTCCCACCACCTTCAAATTTATATAAAAGGGGACTCTGAACAACCTCTGGAGCTCCAGAACCCACAAAATGACACAGAGAAGTTAACCTCCCACAGAGGACAGCCTGGCAGCCCGGCATGGAGCAGCCAGCTCAGCAATCTGGGAGCCAAGCCCAGGCCCGCACGAGCTTGAGGTTTTAGCCCCAGGGCCGCTGGACCAGCAACCAGCTGGAGGGACCCCAAAACAACAGCAGCTGTGGTGTTTCCAGAATTGCCAACACAGATGCCAACTACAGAGTGAGAGGTTAGTGCAGTATGGACTTTGAGACTCATTAGTGGGGAGAGCAAGTCAGCCTCTTTCCCCTGGGGCGAGAAGCCACTGAGACTCTTCAACATAGCCACAGACACATGCAGCAGCTTCAGTTCCTGGCCTGTGAAATTTAGGGGAATCTGGCAATCAGTCTGGGGGGTAATCACTCTTGCTTTACCCTTCTTGGACCTGGATTGTGGTCTGGGGTGGAGGTGTGACCAGCTTGCCAGAGATCGTGGAGGTTTCAGAGAGGCCACTCAACTAATACCTCTGGCAGTTGGAAAAACCCCAGCATTTGGGACAGAAGCTCTCCTGGCTGGTGGCAGAGTCCTACTGTGGCAATAAGCCCAAAAGTCAAGTAATTGAGTGGCAACATGCCTAGGCAAAGGAAAAAAATAAACTGAAAAATTCAATATTAGACTCCTATTTTGGGGGCAAAGAGAATAGACGCATGGAACAGGAAGAGGATTGTGAGGTTAGAACTGCTGCACCTAAAGCCCCAAATGAAAATATGAGCTGTTTAGAAGCCATAGAGGATCTTAAGAAGCAGATAAGAAAAATGGAGGAAAAATTGGGAAGAGAAATGAGAAAGATCCAAGAAAAGTATGAAAGGAGAGTCAACAGCCTGAATGAGGAAAATAACACCTTAAAAAATAGACTAACTCAAATGGCAAAAGAGGCTCAGAAAGGCAATGAGGAGAAGAATGCCTTAAAAAGCTGAATTTGCCAGATGGAAAAAGAATCTCAAAAGCTCACTGAGGAAAATCATTCCTTCAGAATTAGACTGGAGCAAATGGAAGCTAGTGACTTCATGAAAAATAAAGATGCTGTTAAGCAGATTCAAACAAATGAAAGGATAGAAGGCAATGTGAAATATCTTATGGGAAAAAGCACTCACCTTGGAAATAGATCCAGGAGAGATAATTTAAAAATTATTGGACTACCTGAAAACCATGATCAAAGAAAAACCTAGAAATCATCTTTCAAGACATTCTCCAGGAAAATCGCCCTGATATTTTAGAACCAGAGGGCAAAATAGAGGTTGAAAGAATATACCAATCACCTCCTCAAAAAGATCCCAAAAAGAATACTCCTAGGGATATTATAGCCAGGTTCCAGAATTCCCAGATTAAGGAGAAAATATTACAAGCAGCCAGGAAGAAATAATTTGAACACTGTGGAAATGCAATCAGGATAACACAGGATCTGGCCACTGCTACACTGAGGGATCAAAGGGCTTGGAATATGATATTCCAGAGGGCAAAGGAGCTGTGATTAAAACCAAGAATCCCCTACCTAGCAAAATTGAGTATCCTCTTTCAGGGGAAAATGTGGTCATTCGGTGGAATAGAGGACTTTCAAGCATTCTTGAGGGAAAATCCAGAGTTGAATAGAAAATTTGACATTCAGATACAAGAAACAAGAGATCTTTGAGAAGGTAAACAGGGAAAAGAAATCACTATGAACTTATCAAAGTTAAACTATTTACATTCCTACAGGGAAAAATAATAACTATAACTGATGAAACTTTTCTCAATATGAAAATAGTTGAAGAAGGGCATATGAATACATATGTGAATATATATGTTTTCAGGTATACATAGATAGAGGGCACAGGTCGAATTCAATAGGAAGGGATGATACTTAAAAGGTGAGGTTAAGAGGTGAGAGAGTAATGTGGTGAGGGGGAATGTGGAGAGATAATGGGGTGAACTGTCTCGTTTAGAGGAGGCAGGGGAAGGTGGTTTCACTGGAGGGGAGGAATAGGAAGGCAAGAAGGCAAAACCTTATTCTCATTGAATTTGGATCAGGGAGAGAATGACATACATACTAAATAGTATATCTCACCCAACAGGAGAGTAGGGGTTTAGGGGATGAGAGGGGGGATGATGGAATGGAGGGCAGGAGGGAAGGGGGTGAGGAAAGTTGGAAGCACCTACTTCTGAAAAGGGACAGGATCAAAGTAGGGAACAGACCAAGTAAGAGGTGGGATAGGAGGGAGGGAAATATAGTCATTCTTTTACAATATATCTACTACGGTAATGTTTTACATAACTACACATGTACAACCTATACTGAACTGCTTATCTTCCCAGTAAGGGTGGTAATGGAGAGTAGCAATATCAAGCACAGTAAGTGGAGAAATGAGCCTTTGGGAACCATTTTCTAAGTTCTATTATAATCCTGGGATTAATGTTGTATCTGTTCAAGAAGTGATATCTTCGATTTACTCTCATTAAGAGGGGGCATTACCTACAGAGTAGAAAAGTTATGTCACAGAAGTGTTCATCAGGAAATTGCTGTGGGTCAGTGCAGATTTGGCTGTGCATGCTGTTAAGGGAGGAAGGGAATGAATCTGAAATTCAAAGTTTTAAAATCAAATGTGCAAAAATATATAAATACTATTATTAATACTATTTTACATATAATTGGGAAATAGGATGTGCAGGCATTGGGGCACGGAGATTCACCTTGCCCTACTGAAAAAGTCAAAGGGGGTATGGGAGAAGATATGGGAGAGAGCAGATGGGACAAGGGGTTATCCTGCAGGACTGCTATTCTGGGGTGGGGGGTAGGGAGAAATGGGGAAAAAATTGTAACTCAAAATCTGGCAGAAATGAATGATGTAAACCAGAATTTAATAAAGCATTTGGGAAAAAAATGATCAAATAATATCTGTTCAATTACAAGGCAAACCATTCAGTATCACAGTAAAACAAGCCTATGCTCCAGCTACTAATGCCAAAAAAGCCAAAGGTGATCAGTTCTATGAAGACCTACAACATCTAGAATTAACATTCCCCCCAAAATTAACAAAATAATTCACAATTATCATAGGGGTTTGAAATGCTAATGTAGGAAATCAAAAGATAATTGAAATAACAGACAAGTTTGGTCTTGGAATATAGAATGAATCAGGGTAGAGACTAATAGAGTTGTATTAAGAAAGCTCACTGGTTTTCACAAACACTCTTTTTCAACAACCAAGAAAGCAACTCGAGATATGAGCATGACTAGATGGTCAATACAGAAATCAGATTGCTTATCTACTTTGCAGGCAAAGGTGAAAAAGCTCTATTCAGCCAGTTAAAAACAAGACCTGGAACTGACTGTGATTCAGATCATGAGTTTCTTATTGTAAAATTCAGACTTAAATTTCAGAAAATAGGGAAAACCATTAGACCATATTGGTGTGATGATATAAATAATATTCCTTATGAATATGAAGTAAAAGTGATGGATAGATTTAGGAGATTAGCTCTGGAAGATTGATTGCCTGAAGAACTATGGACAGAGGTTTGCTGTATAGTACAGGAGGCAGCAGTAGCAACAATAACAACAACAAAAAAAAAACATTTCAAAGAAAAAGAGCAAGAAAGCAAAATGGATGTTTGATGAAGTTTTACAAATACCTGAAAAAAAAAAGAAGAAAAGAGAAAGGAGAAAAAGAAAGATTACAGAGATAAGAAGGCTTTGAAAAAAGAAGGAAGACAATAATAGAAAGGAAAAGGCAAGAGATCTCTTATAAATAGCAATATCAAGGGAAAGTTTCATACAAAAATAAGCATGATAAAAGACAAAAATGGTAGGGATTTAACAGAAGCAGAAAAGATTAAAAAGAGGAGACAAGAAAACACACACACACACACACACACACAAAAAAAAAAAACTATAGAAGAAAAATCTTGACATCACCAAGAGCCATGATGGTGTATGGTTACTGATCTAGAGCCAGATATCCTGGAGAATGAAGCTAAACGAGCCTTAGGAAGCATTGTTAGCAACAAGGAGAGTGAGGTGATGAATTTGAGATAAATATGTAAGCCAATTTCGAAACACAATAGTGGCCCCTGAATTGGAAAAAAAATCAGTTTACATCCTGATCCTAAAGAAGGGTAATGCCAAGGAATTCTCAAAATATTAAATAAATGTACTCATTTCACAGACCAGCAAGGTTATGCTTAAAATTATGCAGGCTAGGCTTAAGTAATATGGGAACTGAGAATTGCCAGAAGAGCAGGCAGGTTTTTGAAGATGCAAAGTAACCAGAGACCAAGTACCCAGCATATGCTGGACTATGGAGAAAGGAAAGAAGTTCCAGAAAAAAACATTTATTTCTGCTCCACTGACTACATTGAAGCCTTTGACTCTGTGGATAACAACAAAATATGGCAAGTCCTTAAAAGATGGGAATACCAGATAATCTTTCTTATCTCTTAAAGAACTTGTATGTAGGCCAATAAGCAACAGTTAGAATCAAACAAGGAATAAGTAATTGGTTTAAGATTGGAAAAGGAGTATGATAAGGCTGTATAGTCACATTATGTTTTTTTTTTTTATGTTTAGATGTTTTTTTTTTTTAATTTGGGTTGTTTTTTTTTTTTTATAAAAGAGAGAATGAAATGATCCTTTGGGGTAAAAGAAAACTAAAGAAGATCATCAAGTAAGTAAAAAGTGCACAAGTACTTCCAATGTTGCATATCCATTTGCCTACTAGACATATTGAACTGGGTACCCCCACTTTATTTTTGTTCAATTGCTTCAGTTGTGTCTGACTCAGTGAACCTATTTGTGGATTTCTTGGCAAAGATAATCAAGTGGTTTGTCATATCCTTCTCCAACTCATTTTATAGATGAAGAACTGAGTCAGAGATAAGTGACTTGCTAAGGGTCACATGGCTATTAGATGTCTGAGTCAAGATTTGAATTCAAGAAGACTAGTCTCCCTTCAAGTCCAGTGCTCTATCCACAGCACCATCAAGCTGCCGTTGGGTACCCCCATAGATTTGCTTAATTCAACATGTCCAAATTAAACTTAGTATCTTTTGCCCATCATCTCTATCCTCTTTAATACTTTCCTATTACTGTTGATGGTACTCTCCTCACAACTTAGGTGTTATTCTGAATGTTCATCATCTCTTACCTCCTAAATCCAATCTGCCACCAAGTCCTATCCCCTTTCCTTTTGTAATTCCTCTTTCGTTCTTCTGACACTGCCAACATTCTGGTGCAGGCCCTCATTACTTGATGCCCAGACTATCACAATAGCCTACTGTCCGGTCTCCTTATCACAAGTCTCTCTCCACTCTAGTCCAACTTCTACTAAGCTGTCAAAGGACAGATCTGATTATGTGAAACCCCCATTCAATAAACTTCATTGGCTCCCTATCACCTCCAGGATCAGCTATAACATCCTGTTTGGCTTTTAAAGCCCTAGCTTCTGATCTTCTTTCCTGTTACTTATTCATTTAGTATTTATTTTTCTCCCAGTTACATGCAAAAACAATTTCCAACATTAATTTTTTAAGATTTTGAGTTCTAAATTCCCTCCCTTCTCCACCCCCTATTGCAAAGGCAAGTAGTTAAATGTAGGTTATACATGTGTAGACGTATTCTTAATAGTCATGTTACAAAGGAAAACATAGACCAAAGTTGGGAGAACCTCAAGAAAAATAAAGTGGAAAAAAATTCATTCTCTATTCAGACACCATCAATTATTTCTCTAGGGGTGGTCAACATTTTCCATCATAAGTCATAAGTTTTGGACCATTGTATTGCTGAAAATAGTTAAGCTGATTCCCATCTTACAATATTGCTGTTACTTTATATATAGCACATTTCACTTTTCATGAGCTCCTGCAAGTCTTTCTAGGTTTTTCTGAGAGCATTCCACTCATCATTTCTAAGAGCACAATGGGATTCCACCATAATCACATACCACATTTTGTTCAGACTTTACCTAATTGATGGGTATCTCTGTAATTTCTGATTCTTTGCCACAAGAAAAGGGTTGCTATGGGTACTTTTGTATACAGAGGGTCTTTTCCTATTTTTAACTCTTTTAGGATATAGACCTTGCAGGGGCATTGTTAGGTCAAAGAACATTTATGGTTTTCTTGTCTTTTGGGTATAGTTCCAAAGTACTCTACAGAATGGTTGGATCAGTTCACAACTACATCAACAGTGCTTTAATGTCTCATCTTTTCCCACATTACCTCCAACATTTGTCATTTTCCTTTTCTATTCTATCAATCTAATAGGTATGAGGTAGTATATCCAAAATTTTTAATTTTCATTTCTCTAATCAGTAGTGACTTAGAGTATTTTTTTCATATGGCTATGGATAGTTTTGATTATTTCATCTGAAAATTGTTTATAACTTTTGACTCTACCAGCTGGGGAATGGCTCTTACTTTTTTTTTATTTACTTGACTCAGTTCTTGGCATGTTTGATAAATGAAGACTTTATCAGAAAAACTTGCTTCATTTTTTTTCACAGCTCCTGTTGCTAACTGTATCTCCTTCCATCCTATTTCTTTGTCCCTGTTTATTTTATTCTGTCTCTTCTTCCACTCTGTCCCTCCTCAAAAGAATTCTGCTTCTGACTACTCTCCTCCCAATCTGCCCTCCCTTCTATGACCCACTCCTCTCTTATCCCCTTCCTCTCCTTCTTTCCTGTAGGGTAAGATAGATTTCCATGCCCAATTGAGTGTGTATAGTATTCTCCCTTTGAGGAGATTCTGAAAAGAAGAAGGCTCACTCACTCCCCCTCACTTCTACCCTTTTCCCCTCCACTGTAAAAGCTTTTGGTTATCTCTTTTTTGTGGGGCAATTTACCCTGATTCTACCTCTCCCTTTTGCTTTCTCCCAGAGCATTCCTCTCTCTCACCTAAAATTTATTTTTAGATATAATCCCTTCATATCCAACTGATACCTGTGGCCTTTGTCTATACATTGTCCTTCTAACTACCCTAATAATGAGAAAATATTTATGAGTTACAAGAACCATCTTCCCATGAAGGAATATAAACATTTTAACACTGTAAGTCCCTTATAATCTTGTTGCAATGAGATTGCAATAGTCTTTTCATCCAGAACACTTGAAAATCCTCTATTTCATTGAATGCCCATATTTTCCCCTGAAAGATTACTCAGTTTTGGTGGGTAGGTGATTCTTGGTTTTAATTCTAACTCCCTTGCCCTCCAGAATATCATATTTCTTGCCTTCTGATCCTTTAATTTAGAAACTTCTAAATCTCGCATTATTCTGACTGTAGATCCATGATACTTGACCTGCTTCTTTCTGATTTCTTTAAATACTTTCTGTTTGATCTGAGAAGTTGGGAATTTGACTACAATATTCCTGGGAGTTTTCATTTTGGTATCTCTTTTAAGAGGTGATTGGTGAATTCTTTAAATATATATTTTAACCACTGGTTCTGGAATATCAGGAGAATTTTCCTTGATAATTTCTTGAACAATGATGTATAGGCCCTTTTTTTTATCATGGCTTTCAGGTAGTTCAATAATTTTAAAAGTGTCTCTCCTGAATCTGTTTTTCAGGTCAGTTGTTTTTCCAATGAAATATTTCACATTGTCTCTTATTTTTCTTTCATTTTTTGGTTTTGTTTTACTGTTTCTTGATTTCTCACAGTCATTAGCTTCCATTTGCTCCATTTCTCTTCCATTTTTTTTCCTCTACCTCTCTTACTTTATTTTCAAAATTCTTTTTCAGCTCTTCCAAAGCCTGAGACCAAATTTTATTTTTCTTGGAGGTTTTAGACGTAGGAGCTTTGACTTTGTTGTCTTCTGAGTGGGTGTTTTGATCTTTCTTGTCAACATAGTGACTTTCTATGGTCAGAATTATTTTTTTCCATGTGGTTTATCATTTTCCCAGCCTATCACCTGACTTTTAACTATTTGTTAAAGTAGGGCTCTGCTTCCAGGGTGGAGAGCACACTATTCCAAAACTCAAGTGTTTTTTAAAGTTCTTTTCAGATATACTTCTAGGGACCTATAAGTTTTCATTTCTTCCAAGGTTGGATGATTTAAGGAAGGATGTGTTTACTACCCTCCTGGCCTATACTCTGGTTTGTGAGTGACCACAAGCACTCTTTTCTGCCCTGGATGTGTGACAAGGGTCCCTGATTCACTGTGGTCTATAAGTTCTGATGCACTAGAGCTCTTCTTCTTACTGGGACTGTCACCCAGGACTTGGACCCAGATCTTAATGTGGGCAAAGCAACAGAATTCTTTCTTAGTATTAGCAAAGAGACTGCTATAATCTCCTTTCCACCAGTTGTTGGACCCCCTTATCATCTGTGGGCTGAGAGGTCTAGAAGTAACTGCTGCTGCTGATTCTGATAATAATGAATATGATGATGATTCAGTGGCTCCCAAACCCTGTTCCTGATTTTCTGAATTTGAGTCTGCGCTTGTGCAGCCTTTGCAGGACTGTGCTCTACTCTTACCCAGTTATGACAGACTTTTCTGGCCAACCTTTTATTTTACTTTTGACTTCTGTGGGCTGAGAGGTCTGGAAACGGCCACTTCTTCCACTGACTCAGTCACCCCAAAGCCTGCTTCTGCTTTGCTAGGGTCTGGTCTGTGCTGCCTGCATTGGAGTGTGCTCCTCTCTCATCCTGGTGTAATAGACCTTTCCTATTGAACTTCCAAGTTATCTTGGGCTGGAAAATTTTTTTTCACTCAGTGTTTTTGTGGGTTCTGTCCCTTTAGAATTTTTAGATTCATTATATAGAGGGTTTTTTTGGGGGGGGGAAATCTCAGGCAAATTTCTGCCTTTACTCCCCCATCTTGGCTCTGCCCCCATCTTATTTATTTAATTTAAATGCAGGGTACATCATTTGAAATGTTAGCCTGGGCAAGTCAAAAGCTGGAATTAGGGTTTCTGGGAGAAATATCAACAATCTCAGATATACAGTTGATGCCACTCTGATGGCAGAAAGTGAAGGCAACTTAGGAAGACTCTAAAAGAGGATTAAAGAGGAAAGTGTAAAAGCTAGATTCAAGCTTACCATCATAAAATCAAAGATCTTGTCATCTAGGCCCGTCATTCCTTGGCAAATAGAAAGAAAAGAAATGGAAGCACTATCAGATATTATATTTTTGGATGCAAAGATTATTACAGATAGCAACTACAGCCATGAAATCAAAAGAGTCTTTCCCCTTGGAAGGAAAGCTATGACAAATTTAATGCTAAATTTAGCTAAATGCTAAAATGCTAAAAACTAAAGATATCACATTAATGCCAAAGGTCTGGTGTGGTTTCATGATGTGCTGTGGTGGAAACATCTCAAAGAATTCAAAGTCAGACTAACTCTAATCCAAGTATAAGCATTTATTGAGATTGATGCCTCTCATAAAGTGGCCTAAGTTACAAGAGGAACCAGCAACTTCAGAAAAAGCAAGATGAATTTTTATAGGGGAGAGACACAATTACTTAACAAAAATTATGAATAGTAAAAAGGCAGGTGGAGTTTTTTAAGGGATAAGGTAGTAAGGGAGGAACGGTCTCAGCCACAGTTGAATTGTACATGCAATCATAATTGTGCAATGTAATCGTACGCACAATGCATATAGAAAATCCCATCTGGGGGGTTATGTATGTATGATAATGATACTGTCATAAGCCTCTCTATGTCACAAGTTCACCTAAAGGACAGCTTTTGCTATTACTGCAAAAGTGCCTACTAGGGAAAGTCCCCTTCTATTGTTTTGGGGTCCACATCCCCCTTGGGCATCCTGGTGGTGCTGCTTTCTGACTGGCTGAGTATTGTGGTTTTGAGACTAGATGGATGTGGTTGTGGTTGAGTTCATGGACACACCTGTTGTTTCTCTGGAACCATGCGGAATGGGTCAGGGGGCAGTGGCTAGCTAGAAGTAGTGACTGTATTGCCATCACACAGACACACCTGCTGTTTCTTTGAGAAATATTAGTTCATGGACATGCCTGTTCTTCTAGTGAGCAGTGAGAAATATATGAAGAAGTTAGAATATTGCATTGGCGCTGGGGGTGGGGAACAGTGGTGAGGTAAGGGTAGTGGATCTGCTGTTTAGTGGGGCCTATAAGGAAGTTAGAATATTGAGGCTGGGGGCAGTTTTATTAGGGATGCCAGTCAGTGCAACGTCACAGTGATGGGACATGGAATGTCACGGGAGTCAGAAAGTGAATAAACTCAAAAAGCTGAATCACTGAATGTAAAGAAGACTAGAACAGTAAGAAGAAACATCAACTATTTACCGTACTAGATTGTAGTGAAAGAAACACTTTTACATTGTATGGTGTTATTTACATGTCTTCTATAACAGAAGTAAGATATATCACAATTAAAAAGTTATAGGGGTGGCTAGGTGGCTAGGTGGCACAGTCCTGGAGTCAGGAGGACCTGAGTTCAAATCCAACCTCAGACACTTAACACTTACTAGCCGTGTGACCTTCGGCAAGTCACTTAACCCCAATTACCCTCCCCTCCAAAAAAAAGGAAAAAGAAAAGTTACAAATTATTAAACATAAAAGAAAGTATATTTTGTTTGATGAGATATATTGCCTTATTACTTTAAAGAAAGGGAAAGATTCTGAGTTCTATTTTATTTAGAGCAACTGTGGTGATAATTGAGTAAGATGAGCTTCAATAGAAGATAAAATGTAAAATATAATTTATCACTTCAACTTTTTTATTATATGAATCTTTAAATAAAATGGGTGCTCTATAATTAGAGAACTGATAAATAATTCATGGCAAATTATATATATATGTATGTGTATATATATATATATGTATATAGATATATATATGTTTATTTTCTATATGGAACAATAAATACAAAGAAATCCAGGAAATGTAGGATGACTTTTTTGACTAGATACAGAGTGAAACAAATAGTATCAACACACAAATAGACATAATGACAAAAAAAAGCAAGTGAAAAGAACACTAAAATAAATTCAGACTCTGATTAATTATAAGGAACAACTCTGGCTCATGAAAACACCTAAAGAAACATACTTCCTTCATTTTAGGAGAGAAGCAGGAGAATTTAGTTATGGAATTTCATATATTTTCTCACAGATGGTCACTATGCCCTTTGGTTTTGCTTAAATTTTTTTTTCACTTTTATAAGGGAAAACTAAATAAGCAAGGATAGGAAAAATGGAAAATATAAAGAAAACAACAGAATTTGAGAAACAAACAAAAAAAAATCAACAGGCTTCTAATTCAATCCATATTCCAAAAGAATGTCCACTATAAGGTACCAAACAAGTGGTTAGCCTTAAAGGCTTTGATTGAAGACCTTCAAAGAGTGCAAACCCATTAGCACTTCGAGCACCCTATTTCAGCTTGGGACGCCTCTACTTGTTAGGAAGCTCTTGGTGCCGTTGTGGAGCCAAATTTACTTCTTTGTAACTTCCACCCATTGTTCTTAGGTCAGTTCTCTTGGGTTCCATCAGAACAGTTTGATTCTTTCTCTACTTTGAAAGCCATCTGAGATCTTTGAAGACAACTGCCAACTGCTGCTGACCATATGTCTCAGAACAATGAGTTGGAAAAAAAAAACCATCACTAGATTGTTAATTGAAATTTGACTATAGAACCCCAGTTGTGCTCAATCCGTAACACTGGCAGATTACAATCCAGCAAATGTTGTTAAGGCACAGTTTTCTCTAAGTTCATCTGAATATTAGCAATTTAAAATAATTTTAGCTATAAATACATTTTTTTAAATAAACTGATCATAGAATTCAGAGTCAAAGAAGGCTTTAGAGATCATTGAGTCCAATGCCTTCAATTTTACAGAATGAGTCTTAGACAACCTAAGTGACTTAATTAGAATCACAGAGCTAATGTATTAGAGATAATATTTGAACTAACATCTTCCTAGATGCAAATACCATACTTTATGTATTACAGTATCAGGCCTGAGATTACATTAAACTAGAGAACTCCTTGTATGGAAATATTCTCCTAGAATACAAATCAGTAACTTACTATAATATAACACAGAACACCCTAGGCTTCATTACCTAGAAGGCTAGCTATTCTACATTTCACTTCTCTTTCTCAGGGCAGGCACCTTTTAATGGGATTAGGATCTGTTTTAGAATCTCTGGCAATGGTTCCTCCCTCTACTGATTGTACTCCTCTGAGTGTAGGGTGATGTCCCCCTTTATTCTAGTTCCATTAACTACTAGCAGTCAGATTAGCTTTTTCAAAGAGATATAATCACAACCATACACTTACATATTGGAGACAATTCCTTTTCCTTGCCCAGGTAGCATCTCAAATTCTGTGGGAAGGAAAGATTAGTTTCACAGCGGGGTACACTGATTCAAACCCACAGTCTTCCCCACTGTAACAAATTCCATCATCTAAACATTAAAAAAAAAACCCTAAAAATTATCAAATCTCTATGTCTTAATGATATTTTAAATTTTATCTTGAAACAATAAGATAGAGGAGGTATGGCTTTAAAGGATATAATTTTAATTCAAATCAAGAATACTCAGGTCAATATCTTTCCTTTGGCAATGCTGAGAAGCAAGTGGATGAACTTCCCTGAGTTTTGAATATGGCTGTAAATATATTTTATGTGAAGCTTGTGATCTTCCAGTGGGAACATTTCCCATGCCAAGAGATTCAATAGTAAGAAAATCACAAATTCTTGATGTATTAATTACCATGAGAATGAAAATCATTAAAATAAAGTTTTCTTAAAAAACCTATTCTAACATAATACTTGTTCTTTGGAATAATATCCAGATCCATTGATAGAATCAATTATATAACTGGATTGAAGTAGAAGGGCATCAAAATGCTAAAAATATACTTGCTTCATAATGAGCTGCCCAATTTAGCAATAGAATACATCTGCTAGCATCAGGAAAGTCAATGTGTCCATATGATTTTTACCAGAATTCCAAAAAGATGTAATTATCAATAAAAAGGAAAACAAAATATTTGTCTACCTATTCATATGTTTGTGCTCTTGAAGCAAAAGGTAAACATGGGATACCTTTGAAAACCCTAGGACTTTGCAGTTCTTCCCTCATCAAAAGCATCCATTCTTCTCATAAAGTCACTAGCTTCCATTTGCTCCAGTCTAACTCTGAAGGAATGAATCTCCTCAGTGAACTTTTGAGATTCTTTTTCCATCTGGCAAATTCGACTTTTTAAGGCATTCTTCTCCTCAATGCCCTTTTGGGCCTCCTTTGCCATTTGAGCTAGTCTATTTTTTAAGGTGTTGTTTTCCTCAGTCAGGCTGTTGACCCTCATTTCATACTTTTCCTGCATCCTTCTCATTTCTCTTTCTAATTTTTCCTCCACTTCTCTTATTTGATTTTTAAAGTCCTTCTTAAGGTCCTCTATGGCCTGCAACCCACTCATGTTTTCCCCTGGGGCTTTTGGAGCAGGACTTCTGACCTCACAGTCCTTTTCCCGCTCTATGCCCCCAAAATAGGAGTCTAGGGTTGCATTTTTCTGTTTCCTTTGCCTTGGCATGTTGCCACTTAATTGCTTGACTTTTGGGCTTGTTGCCACACTATGGCTTTAAGGCCAGCTAGAGGAATTTTCGTCCCGAACGTGTGGGGGGCAACTTCCGTTTCTGGCAAGCTGTAAACCCACCCACAACTTCCACCCTAGATCACAATCCAGATCCAGGGAGGTTAAAGCAAGAGCGATTACCCCCCAAGACTGATCGCTGGATCTCCCCACGATTTGTAGGCTGGGAGCCGGAAATGCCTCTGAAAACTACAAAATGGCGTGTCTCCTCAGCGGCTTCTAGCCCCCAGGGGAGGGAGCTGACGCATTCCCCAAATACAGGTCCCAAAGTCCATAGGACACTAACCTCTTACTTTGTCCTAGGCAAGTCTATGTTGATAATTCTGGCGTCTCCACAGTTCCTGGTGTTCTGGGGTTCCTCCAGCCGGCTGCTGGCCCTGCCGCCCTGGGGCTAAAACCTCGGCTCACGTGGACCTGGGCTCGGCTCGGCTCCTGCGCTCTGCGCGCTGCCGGCTTCCAGACCACTGCGCTGGTCCTTCCTGCAGGGTGCTGGGCTGTCCTTAGCAGGAGGCTAGCTTCTCTGTGTCGTTCTGTGGGTGCTGGGGCTCCAGCAGTTTTTCAGAGTCCTTTTTTTTTTTTTTTTTTTTTAAAGCAATTGGGGTTAAGTAACTTGCTCAAGGTTACAGGGCTAGTCATTTGATTTATGCGTGGGTGCTCATTTTCTGAGGCCGGATCTGATCTCGGGTCATCCAAACTCCGAGGCCGGCCTCTTACTCACTGCGCCACCTAGCCGCCCCTTTAGGGCAATTGGGGTTAAGTAACTTGCCCAAGGTTACAGGGCTAGGTTTTTGTTTGTATGGATTAAGTGTCGGAGGCTGGCTCCGAACTCAGGTCCTTCTGATTCCAGGGCCAGCGCTCTATTCACTGCGCCACCTAGCCGCCCCTCAGAGTCCTTTTTTACATAGTTTGTGGAGAATCAAAAGCATCCATTCTTTTGTGGGATCCTGTGGACTAGTCAATCAGTCCTTATTTTGCTGAAACCCACGGGAACTTGGTCCCCTGGTATGTGCTAGGTTAAGTGGTTGGGCAGTATGAACATAGAGCTGTTTCACAAGCCTTGATGAAAACCAGTCAGGGAATAGACTGACAGTGCTTGAAAATGAGTTGTATGAAAAGCAAACCATCCTAGCAGTCCCAATATGTTCTGACTTTTTCTCTGGCTATATTTGATTTTTCAGGCCAATATCTCACTTTGAAATGCAAAAGCTCCCCATCAGACAGTGCAGGCTGCTCTGAAAGCTGTATCTACCCAGAAGAAAATAATAAATAAACCTTCCGCAAGTTTGGGGCCAGATATAAGAAACTGAGAATTTCCTCATATAGAACATACCCTAGGTTGTCTAGTTTGGTTGCATACAAATTTCCATTTTCTTTTTGAAGGCCTAGCTCTCTCTCAGGAGCCTCTATATATAGCCTTACAGACTCAGTTTTCTTTAGCTTAGCCTGTTAATGTGTTTTTTTCTGAATTTGGGGCTATATTCCTCTCCTCCTTCTTTCTTGCTACAGAAACAGAAAAACACACGCACACACACACACATGCACACGCACATGTGTCATTATTATTCTCATTTTACAAATAAGGAAACAGAGGCAAAGAGAGTTTAAGTGACTTGCCCAGGGTCACACATCTAGGAAGTATATGAGTCAGGATTTGAACTCAGACGTTCCTGTTCCCACGTCCATCACTCCATGCACTATGCCAGCGACCACAATTGTGGCTCAAGCTTCTCTAGATTTCAGGCAATAGTACACAGGTATAAATGTTGGCTTTGTCATTTACTGTGTGCTACATTGAGCAATCAGATAACCAAAATTCCCAGCCTACCTTTACTGTGTCACAGAACTCTCTTCAGCATTTGACACTGTTGATCACTGTCCTCTGACATTTTCTCTTTAGGGTTTCAAGATACTGCTGTTAGTTCTTTTCCTACCTTTCTGAACAGTTTCCCAATCTCTTTGCTCAATCTCCATTTCACCTCACCTGCTAATTGTGGGTGTCCTATAAGACTCCTTTATGAACCCTCTTCTCATGCTATATTATTCTTTATGGTAACTTCATCAGTTCCCATAGATTCGATTGTCCTCCATTAGCAGATTATTCTCAGATCTAACCTCTTTCCTAACTTCCAACTTTCTATTGGATATCTTAAACAGAATTTCCCATAAGCATCTTCAATTCCACCCGTCCAAAGTTGAACCCCTCTCCTGTCCCCTACTTTCCTCTCTAACTTCCCTATTACTGTCAAAGGCAATTCCATTTTCCCAGTCACCAAGGATTATAATTTGTGTTATCCTTGGTTCTTCATTCTCTCATCCCCCCACCCCATCTCATCTCTTGCTAAATCCTGTCATTTCTATTTTTGCAACATCTGTCCATTAGAGGCCTTTTCTTCTCCCTGCCCCACCCCATATCATGATTCTAGTATGGGCCCTTACCCCCTCCAGCTTGTATGACTCAACTGCCTTTTGGCTCATCTTCCTACTAAAAATGTCCTCACATGCTTGGCCCTCTCTCTGTCAGCTATCAAATAGATCTCCCCAAAGTTCATGTCTGACAATTTCTCCCAGGACAAATTTAATAAAGTACAATGGTACAAGGATCAAATAAAAACTATTATGACTTAAAAGATTTCATAACCTTGTCCTTTCCTATTTTCCCCATAATTTTATGCTACCATCCACATGATCTAGCTCTTATGTAAGGAAGCTAATGAGCTTAATGAAAAGAAACCTGGGTCTGGGCTCAGGAAGACATGAGTTCAAACACAGTGTTAGATATTTACTAGCTATGTCACCCTGGGGAAATCATTTGACCCCTCTCAGTCTTCGATTCTAGCCTGTAAAATGAGGTTAATAACAGCACCTACCTCCCAGAGTTGCTGTGAGAAGCAGATGAGAAAATCAAAGACTATAAATAAGCATTAGTTATGACAAGACTATATTCCAATGGCATTGGCTTTCTCCTTCCTTCTTGAACATGACAGTCCATACCCTGCCCTTGGGATTTTTCACTGGTTGCTCCCCATGCCTTAATTGTTTTTCCTCCTTATTCCCACCTCCTGGCTTCTCTGACTTCCTTTAAGTCTCAGCTAAAATTCTGCCTTCTATAAGAAATAATTCCCAAGCTACCCTAAAGTTATTACCTTTTGTCTGAAATTATCCTTAATTAAGCCTGCATATATCTTGTCAGATATTGTCCTTTCATGTGGCATTTTCTGTTATATGTGACATCCTTGAGGGATGGGAATTTTTATGACTTTCATTGAATCCCCAGAACTTAGGGTACCACCTGGTACATAGTAAGTGTTTAATAAGTGCTTGTTGACTAGTTCATTTGACTCCACTTTAGGCTCTGAATTTCAGTTACCTTATCTATCAAATGAGATGGTTAGAGTAAAAGGAATCTGAGGGGACTTCCAGATAAAATCTATGATTCTATTTCCATAAATGCATAATACCAAGCAAGTCATTTTACCCTTCTGGCTCTCAAAGTTCTTATTTGTAAAACAAGGGCATTAGATGAAATGACATCTGTGGATGCTTCTCTCACTAAGTCTATGAACCTCTGATCTTTCCCTATTCAAATCTCTCACTCCCCCCAAAATCAACCAATCAAACAAATAACTGTGGGTGGATTCTATAACTGATATAACTTCAGTGTATTACAGTGATAACTTGCCCAGCTTCTACTTCTCCAATCTTGAAATGTTTTTGTCTTTCCTTCCTCACTTTTTTTTTCTGATTAACTACTATCCCCAATCTCCTTCCTGATAATTTTCACCACAGCTGCTGTCATATCTATCATATGTCTCTTGGTATTTGCTGCCATTTGTCTTTCTCCTTCATACTACCTTTTTCTTCCCCATTTTTTTATTATTGTTCAAGCTTCCTTCTTGGGTAGCATGCCTTGTATAGATATCCTCAGTTAATTTGAGTTCCTTTTTTCTTATGTCCAGAAATGAGTGACCCATCAGAGTCTAGGCTTATAAATTGAATCTCTGGCTCATCATGGTCATTTTTAACCATTTCTCAGAGCTCAGGATCTATGTTTGCCATATAGGGCTGCCATCACTCCAAAGGCTTAAGGTTTCTGAATGACTTGTTTCTATATAACTGAGGCATTAGAGATGCAGCCTTGCTGCATACTAATTATTCACCCTTCATTTCTTCTGATGACTTAGGACAATGTCAACAGCCTGTGAATTGATGCCTGAAGAATAAAGGTAGCCTTGCTGCCATATTTCTCTTCCTCTCCATCTTTCCCTTCAGTTGGCATAGAAGAATAACAGTGTGAGCACAAAAAACAGCTCCAGTTGAGACTGGTAACTAATTGGTAAAAACCACAGGGAAAGGCAACAGAGAGAATACTGAAGTTTTGCTTTCATTCTTCAAAGAGGAAATGACCTAAAAAAAAAAGAATCATAGAGAGCAACCCTTGCCTTGAGAAACTGCTATAGAGCCAGGCATAATGGGGGGGGGGGGGAAGAGAGACAGACAGAGAGACAGAGAGAGACAGAGAGACAGAGAGAGAGACAGAGAGAGAGAGAGACAGAGACAGAGACAGAGAGATAGAGAGAGACAGAGAGACAGAGACAGAGACAGAGAGATAGAGACAGAGAGAGAAAGAGACAGAGAGAGAGACAGAGAGAGACAGAGACAGAGAGAGAGAGAGATAATTGGACGAAAGCAGCTAGAGAAGACAGGACATGGGAAAACTCTCTGCTGGAGGTACAGGAAGACCCACAAATTTGTGACTTTATATGACAGTGAGCCTTTACACAGACTTATATATAATGAGGACTGAGCCCTGCATGCCACTCTTGCTTTTGGTAGACCACCTGTGTGTTACTTAGCTCTGAGGAAACTTGGCATTTTGAAGTGATGAGGCCTGCTGTTTCTGGACATAGTTGACTCATGTACTTAAGTATGACGCCACACACTCTAAGTGGTCCTTTGGCCATCCTCTTCCCTATCAGCTATGATGCTCTGTCAATTAGTAAAAATTAATAAGAGAGATTCTAACTTTCTCTTGTCCTTCTACCCTCCATGAGGTTTCATATATTCCTGAAGCTCTCTGTGAGGGGCATGTGGGCTGAATGGTAAACATCCTCAAATGGAACCTAGATAAGGGGGATGCAGCAATGTCACTTGGCCTCATTACCTTCTATGCTTTGTACTCCCTATCCTGAGAAAGTAAGAGAGCATCATTCTAGAGTTGCTTTGGCCAGATGGAAGTGACCCAATGAGGCTGAGAGGTCCAAAATAATTTCTTCAAGTGTTCATGTGACATTGGTGGGGCAGATCTGGGTTTGTTCATTATATGCACTAAAGAAAGAGGGGGGTTCATTTGTTTGTTTTTGGGGGGAGGGATTATTTTAAGTATACTTTCTTCCTGGCTAGAAAGAACAAAAGCAGAATAAAGTAACCCCAGATAGACCCTTAACATGTCAGGTAACTGAAGGCTTCTTATTGCATAAACAAAGAAAAATAAATAAATAAATAAATAAATAAGACCATTTTCTCTAGGGGACGTCTATTGACCAGTCAAGGTCCTTAGAACTCTATCCTTAAGGGAGTTAGCTTTTATGTAATTTTCCTCTTCTCTGCTCATATGGAAACCTGAGTGTCAGCAGAAGTGGGGCACGAATGGACATTCTGCATTGGCCTATGGTTTACCCAAGTTTCTGGTAGGTTTAGAATGTGAAAGTCTCAAAGGCAAGCTACTTTATCTACCACTTATGCTACCAAGGGGAAGTCCCTCTGGAATGATGTTGGGGCAGAGCTTCTCCTTAAAGAAGAGAAAGTGGGGTGCACTTCTTGTAATGCTACAGCCTCCAAACTGAAACTTGGGCTACAGGTGTGGCTAGTCATAGTCCTGACAAAAGACTTGTGCTTCTAAAAAGAGAACTGGTATAACTGGGAGGTATAAAACACTAGACAAAAGGCAAAACTAGACAGGAGAAAGAGGAAGTGAAATGAGCTTTCTTGGGTAGGGGATTCTCACAGTGCAGTGGTGGTCAGGATGAACACACAAGGCAAACATGTGGGGTCTAACATACATGATTGAGGTTGGTTTTTTATAAGAGTCTTATTTGGGTCAATCAGAACCAGACACTAGAGGCAGGGAGAGGGAAGGTTAGACTTTGGATGTAGTTAATGTTCAGGATTAGTGCTCACTTATGTTGGGGGAAATACTTGGGCAAACTGAAGGCTACATGATATTCAAAATCCCTTCTAGGAAAAAAGAAAAAAAAACCAGTCATTGCTGTTCATCTTACTATAACAGGAAAATTCAAGATTATTATAATTATTTTAATATTCCTGAGGGCTTCTTTGTTTTGTAGGTGGAGAAGCTACTGTATTCCATAGATCCTAACACATAACTGGGAGCAGTCTTTATTCTTTTGCTGTATAATAAGAAGTGTTTGCATCCTTAACACTAAATAACTTGAGTTCAAATTTGCTTTCATGACTGTACTCCAGTCTAAGGATGGAAGATTCCTTCACAAACAGCAAGAGATAATATGCAATAAAAGATAGGGGTTGTGGGATGGTGAAGTGTGTGGCAATGGATCTCATTTTGCCATTTCAAGTTTCAGGTGTGGGGAGTAAAGTCCTCAAAAAAGGAACAAAAGCAACAAGAATCTGAGTGCCAAGAAATCCAGGCAAGGTGTTGTAGCTAGATCAGCTGTAAAGTCCTGAGACCAAAGGTACTGGATGCCGGGGCTTATGGACCCTGGGGTATTAACCTGTTGAGATTAGTGACATGGAATCACCCTGTGTTACCCATGCTAAATATATTAATTAATCAATTAATCAATTAATTAATTAATTAATCAATTAAAATAATATATCCATGTATACACAAGTAATAAATTCTGCACATAGAAAAATATTGGAAATTTTCTCATTAAGAACAAAAATAAAGCAATTTATCCACTTTCTTTTTCTTCCCTTTCTTTTTGGAGGGAGGATAGCAAAGCAATTGGGGTAAAGTGACTCACCCAAGGTCACACATCTAGTGACAAGTGTATGAGGTCAGATTTGAACTCTGGTCCTCCTGACTCCAGGGTCAGTGCTCTAGTGTACCACCTAGTTGCCCCACTTGGTCTCTTTTTCTCCTTCCCTCCTTTGTTTATTTTCTTCTAAAATTATTTTCAATGTTATTTATATCTTTTGAATTTATATAAACTTAATTTCTGAATGAACCTTTGCCCCCTCTCCCACCAGCTGAGAAGTCTTTTGTAATAAAAATAAATCACTAAACAAAATTAATGCTCTGTAGCATTACAAGAACTCCCAGTTTTGTAAAAAAAAAATAAATTAATAAACAAATAAATAAGAAAACCTTGAAGCAAACTTAATCAAAGCATCAACAAAGTCTAACAGTATATGTATTATTTACTTGCTACATCATTCACCTCTCCATTGAAAGAAGACAAGTATTTCTTTAATCTCTTCTTGCAAAGAAGTTTGGTTATCATAATTTGATGATTCTATGGATATATACACATATACTTCAGCAATTATAATTTAATGTGATCTTGAAAGGCTCCTAACTGGCATAAGAATTGTTTTACCCTTATGTAGGGGAAAAGTTATCATTGAGTGTGATCTTTGAATGATTGACCATATAATGTACCCATATCAACGGATATCGAGGGATAAAATTACAGATATCTCCCCAGTCCCATCACCAATTTTAAAAAGCTAAGACATAGCACTAAGAGGGTTGGCTAAACTTTTCAAAATGTGCTTCAACAACAAATCTAGCTTGTCTTAGAAATACACATACATGCATGCATGCATGCATACATACATATATACATGCATACACACATATACATACTCACACATATATAAACACATGGGTCTCCTGTATCAATGCTAGACTTCATTGATTTTTATAGATGCATTTTTATCCTTCTTATGTTTGAAAACCTATATATAAGATTACTCTTTTGCACCTGTTATCCAAATGTAATATGATGTAAGACTATGGTTTTCTGAGACCCTGTTTAGATCATCGATTCATATGTTGGACTGGACACTACAATTTATTTTAATTCTTTTTTTTTTTTTGGAGGGCAGGGGGGTTAAGTAACTTGCCCAAGGTCACACGGCTAGGTTTTCATTTGTGTGTGCGTTAAGTGTCTGAGGCCAAATCCGAACTCAGGTCCTTCTGACTCCAGGGCTGACGCTCTACTCACTGCACCACCTAGCCGCCCCCGACACTACAATTTTTATAAAATCAAATTGGTGTTAGGGATTATTGATCATGAGGGCGTGGGCCAGTGCATAAGAAATTAGCCAACAAGAGGAAGCTATAAACGGGTAATTACTATTGAGTGCTTTTGTCTGATGGGTTTGACTAAGAAGCTCATCAAAATATTGAACCACTCCAAGGTTTAGAGTTACAACTGGAAAGTTGCAAGAGTAGGCCATGAAAGGAGAGTCAGGAACTCCACGATGAAAATGATGATGGTGATGATGATGGTGATGATGATGAGGAAGAAGAAGAAGAAGAAGAAGAAGAAGAAGAAGAAGAAGAAGAAGAAGAAGAAGAAGAAGAAGAAGGAGAAGATGATGATGATGATGATGGTGATGATGAGTGGACTGAGCATAAGGATGATGTTATACACATGTGTAAAGATAGAGATATAAAGAAGTTATATAGAAAAACAGGGAATACATATATTTAGATGTAGATATAGATGTAGTTGATGTCAATTCATATTTGTAGATAGAGACATAAATATAGGTAAAATAAATGTAATTAGAAATGTAAATAAACAGACAATTTAATGTAGATGCAGGTGTTGATATAGAAATAGAGATAAATGTAGATGCAAACATGTAGATATCTAAATATAACTAGAGATAGATATAGATAAAGCATGCATAAGAAGAAACTTAAATGTAACAGATTTCAATTGACATAAGAGACATTGGATGTTTCGTAGAGTGATAGCATTTAAAGAACCTAGTTTCAAATCCTGGATTGACATTTCTACATGAGCAATCTTAAAAAATCATTTGAACTTAATGAACCTCGATTTATTCATTCTTAAAATGGGAAACCTGGACTGAAAAATCATATATTTTACACTGTATCAGTTTTAATTTCTGAATAAATTTTAGTAGTGTGCATGCAAAATATTTATCGATTATTATACACACCAAAATGTATACAAACATTTTTTCTTCTCTCTCACATTCTTGAAATTTGTTAGAGGGCCCTCTATTCTAGATCTCTCATTCAAAGAGATACATGGCTATAAATACATTTTAAAAAAAAAGCCTTAAAGGACATTTTAAGTCTAGTCACAAGCAAAGGCTAGCCATTTTAGTCCTTCCCTCCCATCACTCCCAACCAATTGAAAGACCCAAAGGTTATAATGTATCAGTTGCACAGCAAAGATACCAGTTAAACAGGGAAATTCCCAAACAGAATTTAGTGAAGTTGGAATCTGAAAATAAAAACTCTAAACTGGAGCAGATTTAAATTTAAAAGAAGAGAAATAGTGTCATTGGATGCACCACTTGCTGCCCATAAACACCCTTGTTGGTATAAGAAGTCTCATGGTCCTGGATTGAATGGGCCCATCACAAAAGATTAAACTAGTGTTCATTGGAGACCTTCCGTCATATGCCTGTGCTTTTAATTCAGCTGAGGTATTTGAAGAAAGCTCATGACACCCACATTTTGTACAGGTCCACTCTTTCAACTCCTGTGGTATTACGTTTACAGATAGAAGTTTTTATAATGGATCAGGATAGAGGAAACAGACTATGTGATCTGATCCCATGTTAGAAGCCCTTCTGCCAAGAATTCATGTAAGTCTCACAGTTCCTGCTCCCACTATAGGTTGAATAATGCAAAACTAATATTGGACAGTCTATCATAGAACATCAGCTGTTAACATATACTTTTAATTTTTTTTCTTTTTCTTTTGTCTTATTTCAAGGATGGTGTAAATGGGGCTTGGTTCCAGCGAAGCAATTGTTAGAGAATATTTGTGACCTTTACCTCCAGGAAGAGAAAAAAAAAAGACAGCTGAGTTTAACTAAATAATAAGCTAGCAAAGAAAGCTACCAGATAACTTTCATTCTCAGTGGCCAAAGCTCAGATGACCATCTCCTCAGCTCATACATAAACCTGATTGCTTCCGCTCCATAATCCAGCAGGCCCTAAATTAGCATAGTAAAAAGGTGCACCTGGGTCTTTATTTTATTAGGGTTAATGTTATGTTGTTTCTTGCCCCCAACAGAATTGTCCTTAAAATGTTGCTTTTACAGACTCTTTCAAGTTGTTTGTTCTGGGCACATTTTATGCTCAAATACCAAAATGACCAGTCAATACTATGCCTAAAAATTGTGAAAAGAAAAGCATTTTATCAGCAATTTGTAGAGGACATAACACTCAAAGTTGTCATGTTAGAGGTTAAGCTGCAAAGCAGGAATTTCTCTCTGTATGCAAGATTATTCAGTATGTAACAACTAGGTAGAGTTAAAATAGGCACATTTATCCTTAAAAATGAGATGGTGCCCTTTTTTGGAGGTACTATGATTTTCAAAGGTAGTTTAAGATACACACAAATCCAAATAGTGCTTTCCTTACAGATTTCAGTAATTTAGTAGTAAACATATTATTGTTTATTTCACCCAGGAGTAAATGGAGGTTTGGGTACATCAAGTCCCTCACTAAGGGTGAGACAGCTAGGAAGGCCTGTATTCAAGACAGAAATGCTCCTCCTCTGCCACCCAAGCAGGACTTTTCACTTTACCATTCTTTCTGTCTAACATGTGTCCTGGGTAATAGAAGTATTCACGTGAGACTTTTCATGTTTTAAAGATTTTTTTTGTGCTACTTGAATTGTAAAGTTCCTTACTGTAAGCACCTAGCTGACAGGGTTATTATGAGAATACAGAAAGATAATAATTCTAAAACATTTAGTGTTAGTGTCTGTCATATAGAAGGTATTTTTCTTTCCACCCCACCTTCTGTTTCTTCATCTGTAAAATCAAAGTTTTAGATTGATGATGTAGGCTCTGCTCCTCCTTTTGTATCTTTTGTGACATTGGAACAGTCTTTTAAGACTTAGTTTGCCATCTAGAAAATGGGGCAATAGAATAGATGAACACTAAATTTCTGATTTTGACATGGGTGTTGTATGTTTTGTTTTGTTTTTGGTAAGGACAGTGAGGAATGCAAACAGGGAGATGCTGATTTTCCCCTGATATTAATAAAAACATTTTTCTCTCCTCACACCGTATTGAAAGACTCCAGTTCATCCTGCAGGTATTAAATCACTGTCTTTTTGAAAGTCCACTGCCATTCCTCAGATCGGTATTGTTCACAATGCTCAAGGAGACATTCAGAGTAATCTCAAACATTCGCTCCAGAGTGAATAGAATGTTAGACTCATGATAGATTTTATAGTTTTCCATTTCCTTCAAAGTCCTAAGTTATCTCCATTCCTCAAAGTTTAATATCTTTCAATGTATGCTATCTGTAGCTCAATTTCCCTTTCTCCAAAAATTGTTGAAGTTGACTTAAATGCCAGTATCTTTGCAACTGCTTGAATTTTTCTTCAATCTTGCTATCATTTCAAGCTTACAATTTCAACACGGACATAATACTGTTTTAGTCAAAATTCACTGCTTCTTCAGGACTGTGGCAATCTTGCTCAAGAGAGCCCATTTTCTTTTGCACTCTTCTGTTCTACTTTGATCCATTATATAAAGCAAGTGAGGGGTCAGTTAAACTTCACTTTTTAAAGTAGCAGTAATAATTTTCCCACATTTAGTATCTGAACAAACACACACCTCTTAATCATCGTATTTTAAATTTAATTTGGGGGGAGAAGAAAGCATTCAAGAGAAGACAATCAAGGTATGAATCATGCAGAACTTCATAATGTTCTACCATTGGAGAAGCAGGCATACTGTAAAATAGTGACTAAAAAATATGCATTTGTGCCATAGATGGATAGCTAGCTAGCTAGCTAGCTAGCTAGCTAGCTAGATAGATAGATAGATAGATAGATAGATGACAGATAAATTAATGACTCTAAGGGTTTAATAATTCCTTTAAATTAATCATAGGGTAATGGTTTAGATAAAAAAAATATGTGGAGTCAAATGACCAAGCTTCAATTCACAGATCTGTTTTTACTATGGTATCTCACTAAAAATCTTACTGAAACTTTGTATATCTAAAAGATAGCCTGAAAGAATGGATTAGTATCTGGGCTTAGATTCAGGGAGAACTCAGTTCAAAGCCTGCCCCTGACACTTACTAGCTGGATGCTTTTGGTAATCATGTAACTTGTATTTTTAGCAATTATCCTACAGGGTTATTATGAACAGCAAATGATAAAATTAATTTGAAGCATAAGTCCTAGGCAAATCCCAGGTATTATTATTATTATAATAAGTCCTTCATGGACTTTTAAGAAACCCCACCCATATTTCCCATTTATTTATAAGGATTTACCTTTTCTTTCCCTGGACTTTTCATTTCATCCATATAAGGAGCTCCCAAGGAGGGGCTTCCTCTATTAAAGAATTCAGGACCTCCTCAGTAATTCTTGTTGTTGTTGTTTAGTTATTTCAATCATGTCCAACTCTTTGTGACATCATTTGGGGTTTTCTTTGCAAAGATACTAGAGTAGTTTGACACTTAGCTTCTCCAGCTTATTTTATGGATGAGGAAAGTGAAAGCAAGAATATTTAAGTGACTTGCCCAGGGTCACATAACTAGTAGGTATCTGAGGTCAGATTTGAACTCAGGTGTTCCTGACTCTAAGCTTGGTGCTCTATCTACTAATCCACCTAGCTGCCTTAATTCATATTCTTAGAGAATCATCAAGGAACTGAGAGCTTAAGTACCAGAAACAAGATCACAGGTATCAGAAAGAATTTGAACCCAGATCTACCTGACTCTGATGCTTTCTGTAAATCAACCACACCCTGGTACCTTACTGAAACTGTCTAGAGTCCATCTATGTCTCTACCATCATCTCAGTGTTGAACACAAGATGTGCATGTTGCCAGTATGGGTCATGTATTCCTTGGTTTCATCTGTCTCATTGAGACAGTTTCTTGAAGATCTACATTATATTGCCATGAGATAGACATGTTTGGAGACTTTGGTGATTCCACCTTTGCATTCTCTTTATCCATGCAGTTGACAATCTTTCCTTTTATTTCAGTAAACGTAACACCAAACTTCTCTATTCTCTGAATTTCAATTATACTTAGGAAATTCAGTAGAACATGACATATTTTCTATCCCAACTTAATTTAAATTTTAGCAGATATTATCCCCTTACCTTCCTCACTTATCATAATATACACACACACACAAACACACACACAGACACAGACACACACACACGTGCACACACACGTGCACACACACACACACACACTCACACATACACAAACCAGACTTAGTTGCATACTTTTCAGGAACTATGAAGGAGGGAGGATTATGATTTTAAAGGAAGGCATTTTTCACTTTTCTGCAATTTGTATGTCATAACAAAGCTCCCTCTGCTTCAACCATAAAACAAGAGGAATGATTTTCCTTGCCCATGGCTTCAGAACTTTCTTCTTGCTTTTCTGAATTTCTAATGTGAATGAATGGAAAACTATAAAGAAATTTTCATAATTAAAAACAAGTTATTAATTATATAGTAAATGCTGTTGCTCTAATTATTCATATATAATACAGATAAATATTGGGTTCATATTCATTTTAAGATGCCCATTTTATACCAGTCGACACACTATATCTATATCTATATCTATATCTATATCTATATCTATATCTATATCTATATCTATATCTATATCTATATCTATATCTATATTTTATCTGAATTTCTATCATAAGGAAAAATAATCAAATGTGTATTATGTATATATACATACATATTCATATGTATGTATATCTGTATTGCATGTTAGACAGATAGAAAGATAGATAGACAGATAAATAATCACTAAACAAATTGCTGTAGTCTTCATATTTTTTAGAAAGTTCTCATCATTTTATAATGTGTTGTATTCTCCCATTTTATAGATGTCAATGCTAATTTTGGTTCTATCATTTTTTTCAGAGAATATCCTTACAAAAAATTTTATTGGAGCACAAGTTCAAGGTGAAATACATATAGGTTTACCAGATTTTAAATGTGTGCTGTTTATTTCTCATTTATCAGTAAGATGTCACTTAAAGCAGAGAAATGAAGGCTACAGTTGGCTCCTCCATAATAAATAAGAGCTTTAGCATTTTCAGGGTATCAGGTTGAGTTCTAGCACTCCCCAGCATTGCATCAGTCATAGAAGAGAGACTTGCCTTTGTAGTGAAATTCATTGTCCTTAGAAAATCAGTAAGGCATGATGTGAAATAAATCTCCTAAATGTATTCTGTGAATTCAGATTTTATGGCATGTAGATGGAGTCAAAGTTTATTTATAAGAAAAAAAAAGCATTGAAACTTTGTTTTCAAGTGTGACACTAGGATTCTCTGCCTGTTAATGAAAATGTGTCATTCTCTGAGAAGCTTACTGCCAAATAGATATATGCAACATTCACTATAATGACAATTGGCTGCAGGGTTTTGGAAGCTATAAGATTGTAGGTTGCTAAGTGGTTTTAGTGATCAAGACACGCTTCTCTTATGCCCTACAAAAAGCACCTGCATGTCTGGATCAACTAAGCACTTAGCAAGGTAACACATAGTCATCTAAGAGCACAGTAGAAAGAAATTCACTATGAAGTGAATGCTTTTGAACATTACAATGCTTAAAATTGATCAGGTAAGAGCATTTTTCCTTCTGAAGACCCAAAAGGCAGAATTGGATTATTTTATTTCTTGAAAAAAAAAGATAGAAGAAACTGATGAATAAATAGGTAGTGAACAAAGCTATGTAGGTCAATACCACAAAAAGAAGATTGTTCCTTATAATGGATTTCTGCTAAATGCTAAATGCTCCCACCATATTATACCCTTCCCAATAATACCCTTCCAATAAATGGAGATCACTAAAGTAGGAAGTCTTTGTGAAATCTTGAAAGATTTCACAAAGACTTCCTACTTTAGTGATCTCCATTTATTTTCTTATCTCACTGGTCCCAAATCCTTTTCCATATTTCATTCCCTCTTTCTAAAATGTAATATCTTTCCAGTTCCAAATTTCCAGATCTCTTATTGGAGATACAATTTTTTCTGCCCCCACCCTGAAAGTATGTGCCACCTTTGCTCATCTAGAAAGAACAGAGCTTTAGGAAATGGGCTATATGTTACATTTGTATTACAAAGAAGAATATTGGGTAATATGTAACTCAGCAGGACTCACTATAAGGCAGGAAGCTTATAAATATTTGAACATTTAGTGTGACAGAACCTATGTGGTCATTAGGAAAGGGTGTGGAAAATATGCAACTCACTACTCTTATTAATCCTGTTGAATTTGGAATTCAGCAGGATATTAATGGTGATGGAATTACAAGACATTTAATTTTTTAAATTACATGAAAATATTTTGGTCAGTTGTTTCAGTCATATCCAATACTTTGTCACTCTATTTGGGGCTTTTTTTTGGCAAAGATATTAGAGTATTTGCCATTTCTGTCTCCATATAGTTTACAGATAAGGAGACTGAGGCAAAAAATTCTTTATATAATCTGATTCAGGAGTATGTTCCCTCCACCAAGGCAGATATTAACATCCTACTAATACTTCCACTTTTAAGTTAAATTAAGTTTCCAGTACTCATGAAATAGGTGCTATGTAGCAGTGATCTTTTGGGAGATGGAATGCATGTGTAAGAGGGTGCTACACATAGTTATTATTGTCACCATGGCCATGAAAGATTTTATTACCTAAATTAACTTGTCCAAGACCACATGGCTTGTCCTGAGCCACTGCAATGAATGGTACAGTATTCTTCTTCTTGTCTTGTGTGGTCTTCCAGAACACTAACTCCATTATCTCCTAGAAATCTGAAGGCTGTAATATAAATCAAAATCTCTGTAACTGTTTAAATCCTACCAAGTAAAATCCATTTAACAAAAAAATTACCCATCTATGGGCTTTTGCACAGGCTACCTTCCATACCTGCAACACATTTCCTCTTCACATGTTACTTAGAATCCTTTTTTTCCTTCAAAGCTTAGTTTAAAAGCCACATTCTACACAAGGCCTTTCTGGGTTCTCCAAGTTGCTAATACCTTCACTCCCTGCCTCTACCCCAGCTCCCTAAAGCTGCTTTGTATTAATTTTTATTTTTGGAGGGAATTGGCATTAAGTGATTGCCCAGAATTGCATGGCTAAGAAGTTTCTGAAGCCTGATTTCAACTCAGTTTCTATCTATATATCACCTACTTGTCTTTTGCATTCATTTTGTGTATGTATTGAGTATATATTTGTAAATGTTTGTGTTGAATCCCCTGGTCAATTATTAGAAGGTTATTTTTTGTCTTTGTGTCTTGAGAATGTAGCACAGTGCCTTAGTAAAATTCAAGGACCACCACATTTCAAATGGAACTCAACTCTAAAGTTCTAGTAAAGGAACTAGCATTTTCCTTAGATAATTCAGAATTAAGTTTTTAGGGTAAATAAATTACTAACATTTTTTTAATCTCCATAGTGAAAGTTGGCAGTAAGAGCTGTCCCTGCAATATTTCAAAAGATGCATAATTTCATTGATGCAAGGGACTGCTTATAATTGATTTCATGTATTGTCTTTGTCCTGTATTGGTAGTGTGATCAACACAAGTCATTTACCTTTTAGTATCTGATTAGCCCTATAAGAACATGGGTAAGAGACCCAGACCCAGATCTTATCCTTGTTATGAGTTACAGAAATCCAATGATCAGTTGGTAAGCATTTATCAAACTCTTACTATTGATCAGGCACTGAGCTAGAAGGTGGGGATACAAAAAAAAGTCCAAAATGGTCCCTGCCCTCAAGGAATTTATAGTCTACTTGTGGTATATAACATGTTCACAAATGAGAAAATATAAGATATGTATAAAATAAATTCACAGTGATTGAGGACAGAGCACATTAAAAACTGAGGGAAGATTACAAAAGCCTTCTGAGAAATGATGAAACTTGAGCTGAACCTAAAAGAAGGACTGTAGTTTAAAGAGGCAGAGATTGCAATAGATAGATCGATAAAGCCTTTATTAAATGCTAACTCTGTGACAGAAACAGTTCTGAGATCTTGGGAAACATAACCAAGCAAGTAGGACATCCCTCACCTTCAAGGAAATTCCATTATAATGGGAGAAGACAACCCATAAAAGTAAACTGTAAGGGGGAGGGGACACCATGAAACAGTGTAGAAATGGAGCAAGATAGGGATCACTGTATTTTTGGCAATAGGGTCATGTAGTCATGAGGTAGAATCTCATATATAGGTAACAGCAAGTAAGCTAACCTAGCTAGCCTTTGGGAGAGATAGTCAAGTACAAGCATCCTGCTAAGGTAATGTCCTTTGAAAGAGTACTTACTGAGTTTGGAATCAGAAGACTGGGTTTGGATTCCTGGTTCTGCTATTTTTTAACCAATATGACCTCAAGCATATATAGCGGTATAATAGTGCACCTCTAATATTACTTCCACCTCTCAGTCTATCACCCTATAACCCCATTATCCCATGTGGGCTTTGAAAATAATCACATTTCCTTATTGTAGTATCACTACATCTCAGAGTTGGAAGATACCTCAGAAGACACGTCCAGCATGTACTTGATTAAGAATGCCCTCTCCTTACAAGCCTTCATTCTGTCTTCTCTTGAAAACCTCTAGGGGGGGAAACCCTAGTACTTTCCAAAGAAACTTGTTCTATGTTTGGATTGTCCTTAAGGAATTTTTCTGCCTTTTCAATTTCACCCAGTTTTCCTAGCTCTGCCTTCTAGGGTCAAGGAGAACAAGTCTGACCTCTCTTCCAAATGGCAGTCCTTCAAATACTTAAAGACAACTATCATGCTTTCCTTTGAGTTTCACTGAACAAGACAATTTCATACTTCAAAAGACAGATAAAATACTCAGAAATGTGTTCAGGTATTAATTTCTAAAGAGCAAATCATTCTGTCTGCAAAATGTTATGATTTTTCTCTGTGAAAATTAATGGAATATGTTAAATCCTGAGAATCCGATATTAGAATGCACTGTGGGGGAATATACTCAATTTTGTTCAGCAGTAGGAGTAATACTTATGTGATTCTTTTTTATAAATCATACATAGAATAAATTTGGAGACACTGGATTAGATAAAAAAAAAACCTCTTTTGTATTTAAGGATATTGCCTACATTTTAAAGAATTCAATTCATTTTTGCCTATAATTGCCCTATATTCCATGTATTCAATGAATCAGGATTTTTTATGTGGTACTAAAGTGCAGACAATAATTTTCTCAGTGTTCCATCAATTTCTGGCAAATTTATATATCTTTGTATTCATCTAATTTGACTTGGAAAGAGTGAAACACTGGACTAGAGATCAAAAGACATTGTTTCCAATCTTGGTTTTAGAATTAGCTAGCCACTAAATCTTGGGCATTTCATTTCCCCTCATTGATCTTCATTTTCCTCCTCTATATCCCAATAGAATGTAACCACTCAGAAAACAGGGAGGTATTCATATTTGTCTTTTTATTCCGTGTACTCACTGTGGTGCCTGGTACATGAATGTTGAATAAATATGTTTTGTTGCTGTTGTTGTTTTGTTTTGTTTTGTTTTTGTAAAAAGTTTAGCTTAGAGTGCCATGTGTAAGGCACAACAAAGGGGCCAATGACCCTGGATTTAAAGGTAGGTAGACGGCAGCTAGGTCTGCAGTGACTATAGCATTGGGCGTGGAATCAGGAAGACTTAATCTTCATGAGTTTAAAATCAATAATCAGACAATTACTAGTTGTGTGATCCTGGGCAAGTCTCTTAACCCTCTTTGCCTCACTTCCTCGGACAAACTATTCCAGTTTCTTTGCCAAGAAAACTCAAAAAAGATTTAGACATGATTGAACCACAACAAGAAAGAAAGTAAAGAGAAGACTGCAGAGGGAGAAAGGAGTCCTTTTAAAGGGGGCTTTAACAACCAAATTGGGAGGAGGAAGGGGAGTTATATTTGATCCTGGGAAGGAATAACATGAATAGACTTGTGCTTCAAAATAAAAAGAAAAAAAAAAAATATATATATATATATATATATTGATAACAGGGGATAGTCATACGATTAAGAAAAAAGGTCAGAAAAATCTAGGAACTAGAAATTTGGAGAATGATGGGGATTCTTTGTGAGTTGATACATGGGGAAAAACTAAAAGAAAACATAACATCTGTGTATGTAATTTACAACCTGGACAGAAAGAAGAAAACTGATGAGATTTTTGGGACGCAGAAAGGCATGATGTTGTCATGAGGGGGACTTCAATTTTCCAATTTTCTACCTCTCTACTGGAAGTCCTTCTTTGACAAAAGCAGAGTAGCTCATAATCTTTTAAGACTGTTATAATGGTAATTCTACCCTTTACAAAGTGTCATTATTAAATGTGAAAGAAGCAATACTATTTGAGAACAGATCCTTCCCAACAGGGAGGAATTCAATACACGGGCAAAAAGTTATGAGAAGGCTGAGAGAAAGAGACCAGACCATTTCATCTCAGAATTTATGACGGGAAAGTCGGGAGTAATCTGACTTAGATATTTAGAGAGATTTTGGAGTTTGGAGAAAGGAGAGGAAGGATCCCAGGGCCTGGAATTCTGCGGGGAAATCAGTCCAGGAGGGAAGGGAAATTCTCGAAAATGAAATTCTAATTCCCAATGATGAATATTCCTGTTGAGGAGGAAGATAGGGGGATACTTTATAGAGAGGAAGATGTAAAGGAGTGAAGGAAATATCCTTAAAAATATTTGGGGGGCAGCTAGGTGGCGCAGTGAGTAGAGTACCGGCCCTGGAGTCAGAAGGACCTGAGTTCGGATCCGACCTCAGACACTTAACCCACACAAACAAAAAACCTAGCCGTGTGACCTTGGGCAAGTTACTTAACCCCAATTACCCTAAAGGGGCGGCTAGGTGGTGCAGTGAGTAAGAGCGCCAGCCTCGGAGTTGGGATGACCCGAGATCAAATCCGGCCTCAGAAAATGAGCATCCACACATAAATAATGACTAGCCGTGTAACCTTGAGCAAGTTACTTAACCCCAATTGCTTTGAAAAAAAAAATTTTGGAAAGCACAATAGCAAGTTTCTCCTAAGAAGTGTCATATTTCCCTTAAATTATCAAATTTTTATTGTTGCTATGAATTTAATCATGATTCCCAAACAAATTTTTCAACATACAAAGGAATAAGAATATTAAGTAAGAAAAAAATAAACTTTTTTATTATACAGGTTTTTTCCTAAGATACACTTTATATATAGTATATTTATATATAAAATTCATATTAAATATATATTCTCTGATGTTTATCCATGGATATATATATATATTCATATATGTATGTGTGTTTCTGTGTACACATGAATATATAGACATTCACAAAGTAATGCAAGACAGCATGATGTAGTCAATACAAAGCTCTCTTGAAATTTAAGATGATATGAGTTGAAGTCCTAGCCCTGACAAATATTACTTGTATGATCCTGTGAGTAACAACCTCTCAGAGCTCTCAGCAGTTCTGTGAAATTAAGTTGTAGAGGAAGCAACATCCTGTACTGATAGAGGGACTTTCCTAAATTATTGAAATCACAAACATAGTTTCAGCCTATAGGTAATAAGGTAATAACAAAACTGCCCAAATTGCTTGTGTCTCCCTTGCCAATTTTTTTGTTGTTTAATTTTGTGCACTTAAAAAAGAGAGATTTTATTTCTTTTTTTTTTAAACAAATACTTTATTAACTTCTGTTTTACATCATTCATTTCCGCCAGATTTTGAGTTACAATCATTTTCCCCCCATTATTCCCCTACCCAACCTCCCAGAATAGCAGTCCCACAAGATATCACTTCCTCCAATCTGCTCTCTCCCATACCTTCTCCCATACCCCCATCGACTTTTCCATTAGAGGAAGATGAATCTTTGTGTCCCAATGCCTGCACATCTTATCTCCCTATTACAAGCAAAAGAGTATTAATAATAGTATTTATATATATTTGAAACATTTAATGTTACGACCTCGAATTTCAGATCCATTTCCTTCCTCCCTTGTCACCCATTCCCTCTTGGGAGATAAGTAATTCAGTATATGTTGTACATGTCTAGCTATGCAAAACATTGTCATAGTAGATATATTGTACAAGGCTGGTTATAATTCCCTCCCACTCATCCCACCCCCACCTGGTCGATTCCCTACATGATCCTGTCCCTCTTCTATAGTGGGTACTTCCAACCTCCCCTCACCCCAAGGATGCCCTCCCATCCATCATCCCTCCTCTCATCCCCCTTCCCCTATCCTGCTGCAGGTTGAGATATCCCATTTAGTATGTATGTCATTTTCTCCCTGAACCAAATTCAATGTGAATGTGGTTTTGCCTTTTTAGCCTTCCTTATTCTCCCCCTCCTTTGCACCCACTTCCCCTACATGAGGTAGTTTACCCTACCATGTCTCTCCCCATCTCCTCTTGCCACTTTCCTCTCTCACCTCATAATTTCATCCCTTGAGTACTCTCCCTTCCCGACAAAATCAACCTATGCCCTCTATCCATATATAACTGTAACCATATACACACACATTCACATATGTATTCATATGACCACACCCTTCTTCCATTATTTTCATAGTGAGAAAGATATCATCAGTCACAGTTATTGCTTTTCCATATAGGAATGTAAATAGTTCAACTTTGATAAGTTCCTTTTGATTTCTTTTCCTGATTACCTTCTCAGGCATCTCTTCCTTCTTGTGTCTGGGTGTCAAATTTTCTATTCAATTCTGTTTTTTTCCTCAAGAATGCTTGAAAGTCCTCTATTCCACTGAATGACCATATTTTCCCCTGAAACAAAATACTCAGTTTTGCTGGGTAGGTGACCCTGGGTTCATTCCCATCTCTTTTGCCCTCTGGAATATCATATTCCATGCCCTTCTATCCCTCAGTGTAGAAGCTGCCAGGTCCTGGGCTATTCTGATTGTGTTTCCACAATATTGAAATTGTTTCTTCCTGGCTGCTTGTAGTATTTTCTCCTTGATCTGGGGATTCTGGAACCTGGCTGTAATATTTCTGGGAGTTTTCTTTTTGGGATCTTTTTCAGGAGGTGATCGGTGGATTCTTTCAACCTCTATTTTGTCCTCTGGATCTAAAACATCAGGGCAGTTTTCCTTGAGAATTTCTTGAAGGGTGATTTCTAGGTTCTTTCCTTGATCATGGCTTTCAAGTAGTCCAATAATTTTTAAATTGTCTCTCCTGGATCTATTTTCCAGGTCAGTGGTTTTTCCCATGAGATATTTCACATTGCCTTCTAATCTTCGTTTGTTTGGATCTGCTTAACAGCATCTTGATTTCTCATAAAGTCATTAGCTTCCATTTGCTCCAGTCTAACTCTGAAGGAATGAATCTCCTCAGTGAACTTCTGAGATTCTTTCTCCATCTGGCAAATTCGACTTTTTAAGGCATTCTTCTCCTCATTGCCCTTTGGGCCTCCTTTGCCATTTGAGTTAGTCTATTTTTTAAGGTGTTGTTTTCCTCATTCAGGCTGTTGACCCTCATTTCATACTTTTCCTGCATCCTTCTCATTTCTCTTTCCAATTTTTCCTCCACTTCTCTTATTTGATTTTAAAGTCCTTCTTAAGGTCCTCTATGGCCTGCAACCCTCTCATGTTTTCCCCTGGGGCTTTTGGAGCAGGACTTCTGACCTCACAGTCCTTTTCCCGCTCTATGCCCCCAAAATAGGAGTCTAGGTTGCATTTTTCTGTTTCCTTTGCCTTGGCATGTTGCCACTTAATTACTTGACTTTTGGGCTTGTTGCCACACTATGGCTTTAAGGCCAGATAGAGGAATTTTCATCCCGAACGTGTGGGGGCAACTTCCGTTTCTGGCAAGCTGTAAACCCACCCACAACTTCCACCCTAGATCACAATCCAGATCCAGGGAGGTTAAAGCAAGAGCGATTACCCCCAAGACTGATCGCTGGATCTCCCCACGATTTGTAGGCTGGGAGCCGGAAATGCCTCTGAAAACTACAAAATGGCGTGTCTCCTCAGTGGCTTCTAGCCCCCAGGGAGGGAGCTGACGCATTCCCCAAATACAGGTCCCAAAGTCCATAGGACACTAACCTCTTACTTTGTCCTAGGCAAGTTATGTTGATAATTCTGGCGTCTCCACAGTTCCTGGTGTTCTGGGGTTCCTCCAGCCGGCTGCTGGCCCTGCCGCCCTGGGGCTAAAACCTTGGCTCATGTGGACCTGGGCTCGGCTGGGCTCCTGAGCTCTGCGTGCTGCCGGCTCCCAGACCACTGCGCTGGTCCTTCCTGCAGGGTGCTGGGCTGTCCTCAGCGGGAGGTTAGCTTCTCTGTGTCGTTCTGTGGGTGCTGGGGCTCCAGAAGATTTTCAGAGTCCTTTTTTACATAGTTTGTGGAGAATCTGGGGGCAGAGAGGCTTGGAAGAGCTGTTTCTACTCCGCCATCTTGGCTCTGCCCGAGAGATTTTATTTCTGCAAATATAACCATCATTCTGTTATTACCCAGTATCTACACTGATGATTAAAAACTTCCCTTCTAACAAAGATCAAAGATGTACTCTCATAAAACAAATGAACCTAGTGACAACTGCTTCGAGTGTATATCTCAGTGTATCTTTTAGCCATCACACTTCTGCCAAGACTTGGAAGCTTTGGTGCATCATCAGTCTCTCTGGAGAGCAAAGTCCTGATACTCAACCAAATCTCATAACTTCAGACTCTTTGAGATTAAAGGGACTGCCTTTACAACTCTTCCTTTTTACAGAAGAGAAAACAGATACCCAAACTGTTTATGTGATTTGACCAAAGTCACACAGTATATTTCCTCTAGCTCTTCCAAATCAGACTACCTGGCCTCAGGTCATTTCTTTACAAACAGGGTATATGTTTAGGAGGAATGGGGGGAGGGATATAATTGTTTTCCTTTATATCTGTAGCTCCTTCATTGTATAGATAACAGAGGTATGTGAAATAGTCAAACAATTTTCAAGCTTGTGGAGGTCAGTGTAATGCTAAGCATTATTAATTTATCTTATGCAAGATTGTTTATGACCTTAAGCTCCCAGCACCTGTTTCTCCCTAGAAATTATAATAACCATCCATATTTCCTGAGGGATATTGTGAATATTAATGAAAATAATTTTTAAAAAAAGATTGTTCCTGAAATTTCATGAAGGTGAAATGGGTCTGCAGGCAAAGAAATGTAAATTTATTTTTGCTTAAATTTATATTTAGGCCAAGGTTTTCTTATAAGGTAGAGGTGAGAGGGAACAAAGAATAAGGGCCATTAAAATTCATTTTTCTCATATTGTCACATATTGTCATATACACAGAAATATATAATACACACACATATCTATATAAAATAACTATAAAGTCACAGTTTACCACACACAATCTTATCTATATCTTTATGTTTATACATATGTTTATATAGATCAAGTGGGGGAAACCTGCGACCTTGAGGCCCCATGTGGCCTTGTAGGTCCTTAAGTATAGCCTTTTGACTGAATCCAAATTTTACAGAATAAATCCTTTTATTTAGGGGATTTTTGCTGGGAAGTTTGGATTCAAAGGGCCACACCTGAGGACCTAGAAGGTTGCATGTGGCCTTGAGGTCACAGATTCCCCACCCCTGATATAGATATTCTTATTGTTTGTCCTTCATTCTCAAAGAGTACTGTGACATCAGCAAGGTGATGCCATGACTTCCAAGTGAATTGAGTCTAAGTGCAAAGTCACCAGCAGAATTCTTTTCTCCAGAGCCATCTTGGTCCACTGGCAAGAGAGAAATCAGGACAACTGGAGATGGCTCTGGAGGCAGTAGGAGACCTTGATCTTTTTAAATTAAGGTCTTTCCCAGGTCTCATTTTGACTGAGACAATGCCCATTCAAAGATTAAGGCTAGGTAAGAAATGATGCAAACTTTTACGGAGTTTAAAAAAAAAAATCTGTCTAGTAGGAGAAGACCCACAGGGTTTCTGGCCAAAACAGAAACAATTGCTATTTAAATCACTAACTTTGAGCCATCAGGGCCCAAGCATTGTCCAAGTGAGGTTTGGGCTGGGACCTATTGTTGGCCAATCAATGAGAACCAGAGAGATTTGGCTTTAAGGCATGGCCCTTAAGAAAGTGTCTAGGCCATAAACCCCAAGATATCTTAAGTGGTTCAGGGATCAAAATTTACTTTCCTTTGCGCAGAGCACCCTCAAGTAAGGGCATAATACCTTCTATGGACAGAGGGAGAGGAGGGATGGGGGACAGAGAAAAGGAGGAGGGGAAGGGAGGAAGGAAGGGAGGGAGGGAGGAAGGGAGGAAGGGAGGAAGGGAGGGAGGGAGGAAGGGAGGGAGGGAGGAAGGAAGGATGGGAGAAAAGAAGGAAGGAAGGAGGGAGTCTGCTGCTTTGTCCAACTGGAACTGACCAGTTGGATCTCCAGTAGGGCAGCCATTACTATTCACAAGTTGCTGTTTGTCCTTCATATATCAGACAGATAGATAGATAGATCTTCAAAACAATCCTTAGTAAAAGCATTATTAGGAAGAAAAGCAATAAGCATTTATATAGCATCTTCCATGCACCAAGCCCTGTGCTAAGTATTTTTACAAATATTACCTCATTGGATCCTCACAACAACTCATTATACAGGCGCAATTATGATTCCCATATTCATTGGAACAAGCTGAGGCAGAGAGAAGGGTTTTTTAAATTATTTTATTTTCAATTCATAGGACAAAATAAGCATTTGTATAACACAGTACAATAAAAGAGGTGAAAGCAAATGAAACTTGCAGTGTCATATAATTAGTATCTGACACTAAATTTTACCTCAGGTCTTCCTGATGCCAGGCATAGCACTCTATCCACTGGACTCTGGCAGCTTGGATAAAGAAATTGAAGTTTATGTATTTTAAATGAATCACCCACCCTCAAGTTATACTTTCTACCTATATTACTCTTGAATTCACATATGTAGCGCTGATCTTTCACCTGTGTTCCAATCTCTTAACTATAGCTTCTTGCTACACACATATACACATGCAGGTTGTGTTTGTCGTTTGTTCTCAAAGAGGACCATGGCATCAGGGAAATGATTACATGACTCACAAGTTGATTTTAATTTGAGTGAGGTAGGGCTATGTAAGGTCTCCAGCCTCACGTTTTCCCCCAGAACTATCTGGGTCCAGGGACCAGATATTCTTCAGGATGACTGATGATGACCCAGGATGCAATGGGAGACACTGGCCCTTTTGGGCTAAGGCTTTTTCAGGTTTTCACTTTGAGTGAGGTAATGCCCATTTAGAGAATAAGGCTCTTAAGGAAGTGAGTCAAGGGATGGCCCCTTTAATTTAAAAGAAAAAACTGGGAGGGGAAGACTATCATGGTTGTTAGTCAAAAGAGAGAGTTACTATTTACATTAACTATGAGCAAAGAGGGCAGAAAATATAGCCATTCAGTGGTGCTTGGGCCAGGACCAATCATGGTCCAACCTGTGACATCCAAAGTGAAATGGGTTTAAGGTTTGGTCTTTGAGAAAAAGGAAAGAAAGGAGAGAGACAGAGAGAGAGACAGAGACAGAGAGACAGAGAGAGAGACAGAGAGAGAGAGAGGGATGGAGGGAGGGAGAAGGAAGGGAGAAAGGGGGGGAGAAGGAAGGAAGGAAGAAAGGAGGGAAGGAAGGAAGGAAGGAAGGAAGGAAGGAAGGAAGGAAGGAAGGAAGGAAGGAAGGAAGGAAGGAAGGAAAGAAGGAATCTAGCCACTAAACCCCAGGGTAGTTTCAGGTCATCAAAATTTAGCTTCCTCTAGAAAGGAGGAGAAGGGAGGGTGATCTGAGTTCCCCAGCTGGCTGGGTCCCCATTCAGGCAGCTCCAGCTGCTGATAGGTTGTGTTTGTCCTTCATTTTTGAAGAGGACCATGACATCAGGGCAATGATGCCTTGACCTGCACTGGACTTTGGTTTGAGTGAGAGAGGTCTGTGCTAGGTCACCAGCCTCACTTTCTCCTCCAGAGCTCTCTGGGTAAATGTCAATCCTAACTGTTTCTCTCTTGACCAGCAGCCCTGAGGGTATTCCCCTCCCAGTTTGATATTTTTTTTCTTAATTAAAAGGGCCATATCTTGACTCACTTTTTTTTTTAAAGCAATTGGGGTTAAGTAAGTTGCTCAAGGTTACAGGGCTAGTCATTATTTATGTGTGGATGCTCATTTTCTGAGGCCGGATCTGATCTCGGGTCATCCCAACTCCGAGGCCCGTGCTCTTACTCACTGCGCCACCTAGCCGCCCCTTTTAGGGCAATTGGGATTAAGTAACTTGCCCAAGGTCACACAGCTAGGTTTTTGTTTGTGTGGGTTAAGTGTCTGAGGCCAGATCCGAACTCAGTTGACTCACTTTTTTTAAAGATCTGTTCACTTAATGGGCATTATATCACCCAAAGTGAGAACCTGAAAAGGTCTTAGCCTAAAAGGGTCTCCCATTTCCATCCTGAGCCATCTCCAGTCATCCTGATGAATATCTGCATACATATACACTATTTAGATAGACCACATATACATGCATACATATATACACACATAGGTGGATACATTTATACCCACATATACATTAGTATAACGATTTAGATCTATGATATCTTGGGAAATATAGAACTGAACATTATTATAAAGGTGGGCTTATTTAGTCATTCAATCAATTGCCCCACCCCATTTAAAATAACTGATAAGATATGAGAGCCTGATTTGTTCTGTAGTTTTTAAGTTATTTTCCCTCTTCAAAAGCCCATTTGGGGTTTTCTTGGTAAAGATACTAGAGGGGCATCTAGGTGTTGCAGTGAATAGAGAGTCTTCCTGGAGTCAGGAGGACCTGAGTTCAAATCCAGCCCCAGACACTTAACACACACACACACACACACACACACACACACACACACACACACACACCTAGCCGTGTGACCTTGGGCAAGTCACTTAACCCCAACTGCCAAAAAGAAAAAAAAAAGATACTAGAGTCTTTTACCATATCCTTCTCCAGTTCATTTTACAAATGAAGAAACTGAGGCAAACAAGGTTAAGAGACTCACCCAGTATCACACAGCAGGTAATTATCTAAGGCTAGTTTTAAGCTCAGGAAGATGACTAACTGCAGGACCTAGCTACCCTACAGGCTGATACTTGAGACCTAAACCAGCTGAGAGCATGTCTAAATAAATTAGTTAATCAATCAACAACTTTGTACTGTATGAAAAGTCATTGAAAACCATAGGATGAATTGTAGTGACAATGAAAGAAATTCTATTGTAACTTATTGAGGGTTTTTGTTGCACACTGTGAGGTGAGGGAGTTTGTATAATATTAGAATCTAATTTAGAATCCGACCGATTTGAGCAAGTGGTAAAGTCATGGCCTGAGAAGCAGTCACTTGGGGTGGTGGTGGATAGTTCTTATTCTTGGCCTCTCTTTTGGTCTCCTCCCCATCCCCATCCCTACCCTACAACTTGTTTTGAGTAGGAAAACAGCATCTGACGTTTGAGTACGTTAAGGACACTCTGAGGGACTCAGTTTTCTATAACTTGAAAGGAAATGCAATGGATGCCATGACCCCCATCAAGGATACATATGTTATATAAGCACCATAAAAACCAAGCTGTTTTCTGTGCTGCTCTGAATACACAGTGAGGCTTGAAACAAATCTTGTCCTATATGTGTATCATTAAGTTGAAATTTAGTATTAGTTCAGAATACCTAGTGCACTTTCCTTAAAGTGGAGATTTGACATCCTCTATACTCTATCACCAGAGTAGAAAGGGAAATTAGACCCAGCAGACAGCTCAGAGCTGGAGTGGTCACTTTGAACAGCAGTTTCTGCATGGGGAAGTAAAGGGAAGCTGGCCAAATAATGTTCTCACAAACTGTTTATCCTCCTCTAGAAATATTAAATGTGAACAGCTGTTAGAGAAAAGAAATTACTCTTCATGATAGTCTATAGTTAAATTGTAATATAAATACCTTTCTTGATGCAGGAAAGCCTTTCACTTCAATCAAGAAAGCTTAATTCTTTCTTTATGAGCTTATCAACCATGTTTGCCTGGAAATGATGATTACATCCTTGCATCCTCTGTTTATGAGACGAGATGAATGGCAATGTTGGTGAGGAACTCAGAAAGGAACATGTAGTTCGCACCACCTGAAAATAATATTATATAATGAAGTTTTTTTTAAGTTTCAGAAGTTTCACCATAAATGGAAAAAAATATGGAAAATGCTTATGAACACTGAATCAAGGAGGTAGAAGCCAAAGATCACTGACCTGAACTAAATAAGAGGAAATCTTCTAGATACAAAGGAAAAGTTTTACTCTTGGGTTCAAAAACTTGGCTTTTGTTGAAGTTGAAGATGGTGGAGGTTTGGCTAGATAGGAATTTATCTCTGAGAGGTCTTGGAATCTGATGAACTTCAAGATGAATTTACTGTGTGGCAGGGTAGCTAAAAATGCTAATGAAATGTTGGTCTACTTTGAGAACTGGAGTTTGCTAGTAAATATTTAATGTTCAGAGATCATCTCTCTGAAAAAGAACACATGTTCCACACACTTCTAAGTTTAATCTGCATTATTAATATTTTCTCTATCCCTTGCTTAGGTGGAGACAATCAATAAAACAAAAAATCAAGACTTGATCTAGAATGTTTGGTGCTTTCAGAGCAGTAAATGCTCACACTGAAAATTTCATGATCAGCTCCAGCAGGATGGAGCTGACTCCTTGGCATTCCTGCTTGAGAGGTGCATTGGAATCAGGAAATAAAGATTCCTTTGTTCCACTCTAGTATGCTCTGGTCAGTGCTTATCTGGAGTGTTGTGTTCAGATCAACTTAGGTAAGCCATTGGCAAGTTAGACAGTGTCGAGAGAGAACCAGCAAAGGGAAAAGACTCTAGCTTGTGCCAGCTTGGGATGGGCTTAAATCATTTGAATTGTTTATACTAGGGAATAAAAGATATTGAGAGAACATGGTTATTGCTTTCAATTTATTGAAGAGTTGCTGTCTGGAAGAGGGATTTGTGTTCCTCGGTTTGACCCTATGGAACAGATCTAGAAGCACTTTAGTGAAAGTTGGGAAGTGGTAGATTTAGGTTTAATGTCAGGAAATAGAAACCCCTAAGAATTAGAATGTTCCATAAGTTATCTAGGTTGCCTCTGAATAGATTGGAATCCCCCCTCACTATAAATCCTCAGGCAGAGGGTGTGTATGCTATTGAGGGCATTTTAGGGGATATGAGGGTTGGTTCTGATAGTTACTGAGGTATCTTACAACTTTGAAACTCTATGATTTTCTGAAAAGACAATCCAATAGAATCTAATCTCCTTGAGGGCAGGGGCTATTCTGCTATTATATTTGTGTACCTAGTAGCTTACAAAGTAGATATATAATAATTCTTCTAATGGTGACCCTTTCAACTTTTGGACAGTTCTAATTCTTAGGCATGGTTTTTATTTTTTTAAAGAAAGATTTTTTTTAAATTATAGATCAGGTTGCTAAAGAATTAGTATATTTTGAAGTACCAGTATAAAACCAGGGACGAAAAATATTTGTTAATCTACAAACTTTAAAAATCTAGTTTACTATCTGGTTTTTAATATTATTAAATATTTATGTGACCATTTTTAAAGGGGCTTCTCATAAGTTTCATTGCCCTAAATGCAGTCTAGTATAGTCACAAAGGGTACTAGATTTTCTTTGGGGGGGGGTCTTTGAATTCAGGTCCTCCTGACTCCAAGTGAAGTTGCTTTACCCCCTGTACCACCAGCTGCCTGCAAAGAGTACTAGATTTTCAATTAGAGAAATAGGAGTTCCAATCTAGGCTTTGTCATTTACTACCAGCACGAGCGGGGGCTACTCGTTTAATTCTTTTTATTTTCTCATTCTGTATCTTTAAAATTTGGGGTTGGATTTCTTGCCTTGTAAAAACTCCCCCCCCATACCTTGAAAAACCAATAACCTATGATCCTACAACAAGGAAAATAAATATGCTGTTCAATATGACGTTTTTTTTCATCTCTAAGCATGTAAAAACACTAGCAATTCTTATGTACTCTGATGTACAGACATGTTGCATGCTGATGAAGGGAATAGATTGCTATTGTTATGACATTGTCACAGCCTCGGATTCATAAGAAATAATAGCATAGAGAACAACGTATAGGACTGAAAGTCTGAAGTTTTGAATCCTATCCCAGTCTCAGCATATGATACAACATGTGACCTTCTGGACATCTCTAAGCCTCAGATTCCTTACCTGTAAACTGGACACATTATGTCTTTTACTACCCATCTCTAAGAACTGATCAAATGAGGTAGAAGTCTGTGGACTGTTTTGGAGTCATATTGCACTATGAAAGTTTAAGTTCATGTCATTGACTTGAATAGTGAAGATTCATTCAGAGCCATAGGAGAAAAAAATTACAAAAAGGAGCCAGTAATAAATACCCTTAGCTTCAAATGTTGATCCTCACCTTCTCAAAGCTTAGGCAGCAAACAAGATTAATTAGAAGTCCTATTTAATGCAAGGAGAAAAAGTTGACATCACAGATATTGCTGCAAATAGGGGGGATGAATCTCATAACTAGAATATCACTTCATGGATTTACCTTTTTCAAAAGAAATAGAATAGATAAAGAGATAGGAGAACATTGTATAATCAGAAAGTGTTGTCATTCATGTGGGGGGAAATCCAGGACAAAGAGTGGGTAAAGTCAGGTAGAGAATATGTGGGTGAAGATAAATGATTTTGTCATCTATGTGTCACCTGTACGAAAAGAGGACATGAGCTGGCTCAACTGCTACTTTTCTTTCTTTCTTGTAGATACTTTCTAGGATTCTAACTTGGTGGATATATGGTTCTCTTTTCCATATGCTTTTAAGTTATCATTAGATTTGTAAGACACCAGGCAAATACATTCTAATTAGATTCTGTAAGTTACACTTCACTACTATTCAACACTCTCTTATTCTTATATTTTAAGCTATGGTCCAGAAATAATAACTAACCTCTACATAAATTTTAAGGTTTACAGTGCAATGCATGTATATTATCTCATTTGATCGTCTTTTGTATTATCTCAGTTGATTGTCTTAACAACCCTGTAAGGCAGAAAACATCATCTCAATTTTATGACGAAGAAATAGGCTGAGAGATACAAATCCCATTTTAATGCCATCTTCATGAATAGAAAAGCATTTCATAAATAAAAAAGGATCAATTGACCGTTTGATAGAAACATAACTATATAGATGATAGATATAGATAGACAGACAGACAAGCAGATACATAGAGATAGATAGATAGATAGATAGATAGATAGATAGATAGATAGATAGATAGATGTGTATTAACTCATGGACATTTCTGTCTTTTTTTTTTCTTTTTGGAGGTCATTATGAGTTAGGTGACTTGCTCAAAGTCAAACAGCTAGTAAGTATGTCAAGTGTCTGAGGTTGGATTTGAACTCAGGTCCTCCTAACTCTAGGGCCAATTCTCTGTTCACTGTGCCACCTAGCTGCCCCTGGAAATTTCTTTCTTTTGTTTCCCTTAACTTGAAATCAATGAGGAAAAGACCCCATGTACTCCCTACGATCTTCAATTTCCTATCTATGATTTTGTATATTTGGTGATAATTTCTAGATTTCTTCTGGTCATACATAGGGTAGCCACATAAATAACCAAATATCATTAATAGTGATCCCTTTTTGACAAGTCTTGTGACATTTTCAGTTGTATCTGTAACAAGAACTCCCTAGGAAGTCATCTGAAATTTCCTATGTGTGTTATATGGTGGTCACAAAGATACCTTTATTCTCTTAAGCAAGGAATCAACACCTATCACTGCTTTTCTATTCATTGACTCAGGCTACTTTCTACATTTAAAACATCCTGGCCCATTTTAATGTTTCTTGATTTTTCATGAGTCGAGAGATAATTAATGCTAAACTAAAACAATGGCCCAGAGAAAGTCTATCACAATCCCATTTCATTATTTCTTCTCCCTTACTTGCTTTGCAAAAACATGAAACCAACACACCCCTTTTCAGGTGGCATTTTTGTTCTGTCACATGCTGTGACCAAATCCTGACATTTTCTGAGAAGATCTCTAAAATTGAACCTTTTTTATCCCTGAAGGGAAAACACTCAGCCTTGCTTCAGTCATCATTTTCTTTGATTCCAGCAAATTTCTCTCTTCTAATCCATTTGTTTTTCATGCTTTACTGGCACATCATTGACAATTTTCCAACTCTTCTCTCCTCTTCCATTCCTTTTTGTTGGTTCACTTCACTTCTTTGCTTATTATTCCTTCTTTGAAAGGTTAGTTTTTGTCACTTTTGGTACTTCAGATCTGCAATTTATTGTTTTGATTTTTCCTCTTTTAATTTTTAATTTTTTTCCATTTACCTCCATTCATTCCTTTAATCTGTATTTGAAATCAACCTCATATCTCTATGACAAGGAAATACGATTTTAGGATGGAGGTTCCCACTAAACTCAGATCACAACAAACTTATAACTATTAAAGGTTTTCCAGGTCCTCAACTCTGGTCTATAAAATATATTATAAAGTGATTTTTTTAAACTTTAAGAAAACTCTCAAATCATGCTAACAACAATAATGATAATAATCTATATTTATATAGTGCTTCAAGGTTTGCAAAGTTCTCATGTATGGAATGTCATTTGATACACCAACCTTGTGTAATAAGTAACTGCATGCATAAGCTTAAAGCATGAACCATCTAGATGTGCTTATACTTCTATGCAGCATTCTTCCCACTTTACAGATGAGCCTTTGCTAGAATAGTGACTTTCCCCAGGGTCAGAAAGCTAATAAGATTTGAAAGGGGGATGTAAGCCTGGGTTTTGCAAACTCAGATTCCAGTTCTCCTAGATCATAGCATCATAGGTTTTAGATTTAATTGATAAAGACATCAAAGACAATCTAATCTTAATTTTATGCATGCTTTCACTCAGATCTAGAAAATTTTAAGTGACTTTCCAAGGCATCATGAGTAGTTAGCCAGTAAATTGGAATTTGAAGTAAAATCTTGTCTAAAACACCAGCACCATTTCTTTCACAAGGTACTGCTGCCCTCTCTGTTGACAGTAACACAATCCCTTCCCTATATGCACAGCCATTTACTAACACTGCCTATGGAACACTTCTCAATATGTCTAGAGTACCCCATAACTTTTAAATTTCTATATATGTTTTCAAATTGTTTTTCCAATTACATAAAATTGATTTTTTAAAATGAGTTTTACTAATGCATTGTTGGTGGAGTTGTGAACTGATCCAATCATTCTGGAGAGCAATTTGCAACTATGCTTAAAGGGTTGTAAATATGTGCATACCCTTTGACCCAGCAATACCACTTCTAGGGCTGTATCACAAAGAGATCATACAAATGGGAAAAAGACACATATACAAAAAATATTTATAACAGCTCTTTTTGTGATGGCAAAGAATTAGAAATTGAAGGGATACCCACCAATTGAGGAAGGACTGAACAAGTTATAGTATATGAATGTAATGGGATACTATTGTGCTATAAGTAATGATTAGCAGGCACACTTCAGAAAAACCTGAAATGATTTGAATGAACTGAGCTCAGGGAAGTGAGCAAAACCAAGAGTACAGTACCCAGTAACAGCCACAATGTGTGATGACTAACTTTGATAGACTCATCTCTTTAGCAATGCAAGGATTGAAGACAGTGCCAAAGGACTCATGATGGAAAATGCTTTCCACATCCAGAAAAAGAACTATGGAGTCTGAATGCAGATTGAAGTATATTATTTGCTCTCTCTCTCTCTCTTTCTCTCTCTCTCTCTCTCTCTCTCTCTCTCTCTCTTCTCTCTCTCTTTCCTTTCTTTTTTTTTGTGTTTTCTCCCATGGGTTCTAATTCTACTTTACAACTTGACTAATGTGAAAATAGGTCAATAAATGTATATGTAGAGTCCATATCAACTTACATGCTGTCTTGGGGTGGGGGGAGGGGAGAGATGGGGAGGAAATTTGGAATTCAAATCTCATGGAAGTGGATGTTGAAAACTTAAAAGGAATAAGTATTTTCTTACAAAAAAAAATCTATGGGAAAAGGACCTATTTGTACAAAAATATTTACAGCAGTTCTTTTTGTGGTGGCAAAGAATTGGAAATCAAAGGGATGTCCATCAATTGGGGAATGGCTAGACAAGTTGTGATATATGAATGTAGTGGAATATTACTGTGCTATAAGAAATGAGGAGACTTCATAATAACCTGGAGAGACTTATATGAGAGAGAAGAGCAGAACCAGGAGAACTTTGTACACAATTACAGACACATCGCGTGTGAGGACTAACTTTGATAGACTGGGCTCCTCTCAGCAATGCAAGCTTATAAGACAACACCTAAAAGTCTCATGATGGAAAGGGACATCCACACCCAGAGAAAAGAACTTCAGAATCTAAATGCAGATTGAAGCAAACTACTTGTTCTCTCTGTTTTTGTTTTGTTTTGTTTTGTTTCTTCTTTCTTGTTCACTCCATTGGTTATAACCCTTCTTTACAACCTGACTAATGTTTAATGTGATGGTATTTGTAGAGCCTATATTTGATTGCATGCCTCCACTGGGGGAAGTGGGAAGAGAGGGAGGGGGAGAAAATTTGAAACTCAAGGGATTGTGGGACTGAATGTTGTAAACTAAAAGTAAATAAATAAATTTAATTTTAAAAAGATATATTTAAAATAAAAATAAAATTAATATATTGCTTGTTTTTTTAATAAGAAGAGGGAGAAAATTTGGGATTCAAAACTTTAAAAAATGTTAAGAAGAAATTTTAAAAAACTTTCTTAAAAAATTGAGTTCTAAATTGTATCCCTTTAGTCCCTCTTTTTACACATCATTGAGAAGACAAGCAATTTGATGTAAGTTATACATACATAGTTATTAAAAAAAACATATTTCCATGTTAGTTATGTTGTGAAAGAAAACATAAAAAATCCAAAATAAAAATTTAAAGTATGCTTTCAGCTGCATTAAAACTCCATCACCTCTTTATCTGGTTAGGGGATAGGATAGGACAGGGATAGGATTCTTCATCATGAGAAATCCAGAATGTTCTTAGATCATTGTATTGCTGAGAACAGCTATGTCATTAACAATTGAGTATCATACAATATTCTGTCACTGTGTATAATCTTCTAGTTCTGCTCATTTCACTTTACATCATTTCATGTAAATGTAGGCTTTTATGAAAGCATTCTGTTCATCATTTTGTATTCCACAATAGTATTCTTTTTTTTTCCTTTTTGGAGGGAGGAGGGTAGGGCAATTGGGGTTAAGTGCCCAATGTCACACAGCTAATAAGTGTTAAGTGTTTGAGGCTGAATTTGAACTCAGGTTGTCTTTACTCCAGGGTTGGTGCTCTATTCACTGTGCCACTTGGCCATCCCCCCCCCCCATTTTTAGCACAAAAATGTTCTATGACAATCATATACCACAAATTATTCAGCTATTCCCCAATTGATCAGCATCCCCTCAGTTTCCAATTCTTGGACACCACTAAAGAAGTTGCTATAAAGATTTTTGTAGGGGCAGCTAGGTGACGCAGTGAGTAGAGCGTTGGCCCTGGAGTCAGAAGGAACAAGAGTTCGGATCCAGCCTCAGGCACTTAATGCACACACAAACAAAAACCTAGCCTTGTGACCTTGGGCAAGTTACTTAACCCCAATAGCCCTCCAAAACAAACAAACAAAAAAAAAGATTTTTGTATATATGGGTCTTTTTCCTTTTTTTAAAAAAATCTCTTTGGGATACAGACCTAATAGTGCTATTTGCAGGGTCAAAGAGTATGCACAATTTTATAGCCTTTTGGGAATAGTTCCAAACTGCTCTCAAGAATTGTTGGATCAGTTCATAATTCTACCAATATTGCTTTAGTGTCCGAATTTTTCCACATCCCCTCCAACATTTTTAAAAATTTCTTTTTCTGTCTTATTGGCCAATATAATATATATAAGGTGGTGTGTTAGAATTATTTTAAGTTGCATATTCTAATCAATATTGATTTAGAGCATTTTTATAGGACAGAACTACCTGTACATATTGTTGCCAATTCATCAATTGGAGAATGACTTGTATTATTACAAATTTGATTCAATTCTCTATATACTTGAGAAATGAGGCCTTTATCAGAGAAATTTTCTAAAATTTTTGTCTTATTTTCTGCTTTTCTTCTTAACTTGGCTGCATTTGTTTTATTTGTGCAAAAACTTTTTTAAATTAAACATAATCAAAATTATCTATTTTATATCCTGTAATGTTCTCTATTTCCTATTTGGTCATAATTTTTCCCTTATGCATATCTATGACAGGTAAGAAAGCTTACCCTCCTCAATTTGCTTATGATATTACCCTTTATGTCTAAATCATGTATTCATTTTGACCTTATCTTTAGTATAGATATGAGATATTGGTCTGTTTATAGTTTCTACCAAAGGGCTTTGAGAAGAATTGTTGAGAAAAGTAGAAAGCCCTTTGGTAGAAACTATAAACAGATCAATATCCAAAAAAGCTGGGCACTTATCAATCACTAGATCACTGTGGTCATTTATGAGTGTTTTATGTATACATTATCTTTTCCACCAATCTTTCACTCTATTCATCAGACAGTGCCAGACTATTTTGGTGATTCTGTGAACATGGACTTTGCAATGACTGTATTAATCTGTTAGCTATTTTGGAGCTTCCCTTTTTTACAGGAGAGCAGAAAATAGGTATATGCAATAACCAGCCTTTCAGAAGAACTTTTTTTTTCACTTAGATGAAATTCTTTTATAAAAACAATAGGAATTCAACATTTTTCCAAATTTCCTCAGCATTTTAGTCACAGAGTAAGTTTCATTAAGGGAACAAATATGAGAGAGGAATTGGAGTTTATTCCTTATTTTGTACAATGTCTAGCATGTCATTGGTGATCAATTTTTACTGCATAAAGCCAAAAGAAATAACCTGCTTCCATCAGATTTGACTAGCTTATGAATGAGATAAAAAGCAGAACTATTCACTCTTGAGAAGTTAAGGACCAACCTTTCCCTTCACAACCATTTTGTAAACAGGATCTATTTTTATGACCAAAATAACAAAAATACTGCTCTAAACCAAACATGTCACATGTGTATTTTAATGCAAATACAGTTACACATTAACATCACTTTGCTTTTAGAAATAGCTTTTATATAGGCAAAAACTGCTTTCCAAGTCAACACATTTATCTATGCATTGTTTTAACCACTTATAATCAATCAATCTTCCTTTTCTCATCTCCCCAACCCCATCCCCAGTTTGCTGGTTAAACCCAATTTAAAGAATTTGCAATATGATAGAGGCTAATTTTGAAAATAATACATTATTAAGTGGTCTGTGATGGGAAAAAAAAAAAACAAAGAAAAAAAAGATATAACCAAAAGAAGTTGTGACTCTCCAACAAGCCAATAGATTCTTTCTTCATATTTGCAATAAAATGTCAAATATTAGAAAGGAAGTAATTATCATTTTATGTTTTTCGACTTATCTGTGATTTTCATGCTCGCTTTTCTTTTCTTTCTTTTTTTTTTTCCAAATGCTTTATTAACTTCTGGTTTACATCATCAGAAGAACTTCTGTAGACCAGAGCTGCTTGACATTCCAGTGATCCTTTGCTAGTGAACTATAGTCAGATTTGGGGATACCTGCAGCTGCCAGAAACCAAAGAACCAGCCCTGACCAGTTCAAAAACAACCTTGAGAAGCAACTACAACTGGAGACCTCACTAAGGACTCTCTAAATATCCTGCTCCCTGATTTACTTTGTTTATAAGTGTCTTCTTCTTTAAATCCAACTTCTTGCTCAAAAGCCTCTAGAAAATCTTAGTATCTCATCTTTTTCCACACACCCTTTTGAGCAGCCAAGAACTAGCCTTCTCTGCTCCTTTGGAAGCTTTTTCTGCACCTATTAAGATAGTTTATGATTTCAGATAGTTTTGTTGATATTATCAATTATGTTGATAGCTTATTGAATACTGAACCAGTTCTGCATTCCTGGTATAAATCCCACCTGGTTATAATATATAATACTGGTGATACATTACTATAGTTTCCTTGGTAGTATTTTATTTAAAATTTTCAAGTTCGTATCCATTGGGGAAATTGGTCAATAGTTGTCTTTATTTTGTCTTCTTGTTTTAGTTATCAGCATCATAATTTTTTTTCATAAAATACATTTGGTAGGACTCTTTTTTGGCTTATTATTCAAAGTAGTTTGTGTAGTATTAGAATTAATTGTTCTTTAAATATTTATTAAAATCCTCTTGTAGGGGGCAGCTAAGTGGCGCAGTGAGTAGAGTGTCGGACCTGGAGTCAGAAGGACCTGAGTTTGGATCCAGCCTCAGACACTTAAACGCACACACAAAACAAAAACCTTATCCGTGTGACCTTGGGCAAGTTACTTAACACCAATTGCCCTCCAAAAAGCAAAAAAAAAAAAAAATCCTCTTGTAAATCCATTTTGTCATGGGCATTTTTTCTTAGGGAATTTATTGATGTCTTGTTCAACTGATTTTTCTAAGATAGGATTGTTTAACTATTCTATTTCTTCTGTTAATCTGTGAAATTTATATTTTTGTGAATATTCATCCTTTTCACTTTCATGGTTGGATTTATTAGCATATAATTGGGCAAAGTAACTTCTAAAAACTGCTTTAATTTGCATTGGTGGTGAATGTGCACTTTTCCTTTTTGATGAGGGTAATTTAGTTATTTTTTTATTAAATCAACTAATTGTTTATCTGTTACTGTATTTTCTCATAGAACCAGGTCTTTGTTTTATTTGTTATTTCCTTTTTTCTTTCTTTCAATTTTATTCATATCTCCTTTGATTTTGAGGATTTCAAATTTGATTTTTATTTGAGGATTTTTAATTTGTTGGGTTTTTTTAGTTGCATGTCTGTTTTTTTTAGTTTCACGTTCAATTCACTTATGTATACATTCTCTATTTTACTGATATAACATTTTAAAGATACAAATTTTCCCCTCAGCACTACTTCGGCTGCATTCCATAAATTTTGGTATGTTGTCTCATTGTTATAATTCTCTTAAATGAAATTATTGATTATTTCTATGATGTTGCTATTAGACCCACTCATTCTTTAGGATTACATTATTTAGTTTCATTTTTTAATGTACATTTCCATATCCCTTTATTGAATGTAATTTTATTTCATTATGATCTGAAAAGAATGCATTTAATATTTCTGCTTTTCTGTATTTGTCTGTGAGGATTTTATGCCTTAATATATGTTTGTTTTTTTAATATATGTACTATATACTACTGAGGGAAAAGTGTATTCCTTTAGATTCCCATTTAATTTTCTCCAGGGGACTGTTTTATCCAGGGGACTAAAATTTTATTCATTTCCTTAACTTCTTTGTTGTTAATTTTTTTTTCGGTTAAACCAAGCTCTCACTTCTTTTTTTTTTACTTTTTTTTTTGATGGCAATTGGGGTTCAGTGATTTGTCAAAGTCACAGCTAGAAATTGTGTCAAGTATCTGAGGCTGGATTTGAACTCAGGTCCTCCTGACTCCAGGGCCAGTGCTCTATTCACTGCACCACCTAGCTCCCCTGCCCCCTTCTTTTATACCCCTTTCCTTAGAATTCCCTATAGGGTACAATAGATTTTTATATCATCTTTGTTATTCTCTCTTTGAGGCAATTCTGATAAAAATAAGGTTCAAGTACCCCCCCCCCCACACACACACACACACTCCAACTTGCCCTCCACTGTAAAAGAACTTTGGCATTTATTTTATGTGATTTTCAATAGGGCCATCTTCTCACTGAAAGTAGCAGTGGGATTTGGCAGCCCCTGGGTGTCTGAGCATGACACTAACCCAAACCCTCTTTTCTTAAAAACAGATAGATGGGGGCGGCTAGGTGGCGCAGTGAATAGAGCGCCGGCCCTGGAATCAGAAGGACCTGAGTTCGGAGCCGGCCTCTGACACTTAATCCATACAAACAAAAACCTAGCCGTGTAACCTTGGGCAAGTTACTTAACCCCAATTGCCCTAAAGGGGCGGCTAGGTGGCGCAGTGAGTAAGAGCGCTGGCCTCGGAGTTGGGATGACCCGAGATCAGATCCGGCCTCAGAAAATGAGCATAAATAATGACTAGCCGTGTAACCTTGAGCAAGTTACTTAACCCCAATTGCTTTAAAAAAAAAAAAAATTAAAAAAAAAACAGATAGATGGATAGATAGACTAGATGGATATCTAGACAGATAGATAGATAGATAGATAGATAGATAGATAGATAGATAGATATAGATAGATAGATAGAGGCACAAAGTAATTGAATAAATAATTTAAGGAAAATCCTAAAAGCCTATGAATACATGGCACAAAATTGCTTTTTTTTTTTTTTTTTTTTTTAGTGGAGGGGGAAAGGTAATAATTGGGGTTTAAAGGGTTTAATAATTGGGGTTAAGTGACTTGCCCAAGGTCGCACGGCTAGTTTTTGGTTAAGTGTCTGAGGCTGGATTTGGACTCAGGTCCTCCTGACTCAAGGGCCAGTGTTCTGTTCACTGTACCACCTAGCCACCATGATACATTTATTTTTTTTAATCAAATATAGGTCAAGGTCACAGTGAGGTTTTGGGTTTTTTTTTTTTTTTTTTTAAATAAATACTTTATTAACTTCTGTTTTACGTCATTCATTTCCGCCAGATTTTGAGTTACAATCATTTTCCCCCCATTATTCCCCTACCCAACCTCCCAGAATAGCAGTCCCACAAGATATCGCTTCCTCCAATCTGCTCTCTCCCATACCTTCTCCCATACCCCCATCGACTTTTCCATTAGAGGAAGATGAATCTTTGTGTCCCAATGCCTGCACATCTTATCTCCCAATTATAGGCAAAAGAGTATTAATAATAGTATTTATATATATATTTGAAACATTTAATGTTACGACCTTGAATTTCAGATCCATTTTCTTCCTCCCTTGTCACCCATTCCTTCTTGGGATATAAGTAATTCAGTATATGTTGTACATGTCTAGCTATGCAAAACATTATCATAGTAGCTATATTGTGCAAGGCTGCTTATAATTCCCTCCCACTCATCCCACCCCCCACCTGGTCCATTCCCTACATGATCCTGTCCCTCTTCTATAGTGGGTACTTCCAACCTCCCCTCACCCCAAGGATGCCCTCCCATCCATCATCCCTCCTCTCATCCCCCTTCCCCCTATCCTGCTGCAGGTTGAGATATCCCATTTAGTATGTATGTCATTTTCTCCCTGAACCAAATTCAATGTGAATGTTGTTTTGCCTTTTTAGCCTTCCTTATTCTCCCCCTCCTTTGCAACCACTTCCCTACATGAGATAGTTTACCCTACCATGTCTCTCCCCATCTCCTCTTGCCACTTTCCTCTCTCACCTCATAATTTCATCCCTTGAGTATTCTCCCTTCCCAACAAATTCAACCTATGCCCTCTATCCATATATAACTGTAACCATATACACACACATTCACATATGTATTCATATGACCACACACCCTTCTTCCATTATTTTCATAGTGAGAAAGATATCATCAGTCACAGTTATTGCTTTTCCATATAGGAATGTAAATAGTTCAACTTTGATAAGTTCCTTTTGATTTCTTTTCCCTGATTACCTTCTCAGGCATCTCTTCCTTCTTGTGTCTGGATGTCAAATTTTCTATTCAACTCTGGTTTTTTCCTCAAGAATGCTTGAAAGTCCTCTATTCCACTGAATGACCATATTTTCCCCTGAAACAAAATACTCAGTTTTGCTGGGTAGGTGACCCTTGGGTTCATTCCCAGTTCTTTTGCCCTCTGGAATATCATATTCCATGCCCTTCGATCCCTCAGTGTAGAAGCTGCCAGGTCCTGGGCTATTCTGATTGTGTTTCCACAATATTGAAATTGTTTCTTCCTGGCCGCTTGTAGTATTTTCTCCTTGATCTGGGGATTCTGGAACCTGGCTATAATATTTCTGGGAGTTTTCTTTTTGGGATCTTTTTCAGGAGGTGATCGGTGGATTCTTTCAACCTCTATTTTGCCCTCTGGATCTAAAACATCAGGGCAGTTTTCCTTGAGAATTTCTTGAAGGGTGATTTCTAGGTTCTTTCCTTGATCATGGCTTTCAGGTAGTCCAATAATTTTTAAATTGTCTCTCCTGGATCTATTCTCCAGGTCAGTGGTTTTTCCCATGAGATATTTCACATTGCCTTCTAATCTTTCATTTGTTTGGATCTGCTTAACAGCATCTTGATTTCTCATAAAGTCATTAGCTTCCATTTGCTCCAGTCTAACTCTGAAGGAATGAATCTCCTCAGTGAACTTTTGAGATTCTTTTTCCATCTGGCAAATTCGACTTTTTAAGGCATTCTTCTCCTCATTGCCCTTTTGGGCCTCCTTTGCCATTTGAGTTAGTCTATTTTTTAAGGTGTTGTTTTCCTCAGTCAGGCTGTTGACCCTCATTTCATACTTTTCCTGCATCCTTCTCATTTCTCTTTCCAATTTTTCCTCCACTTCTCTTATTTGATTTTTAAAGTCCTTCTTAAGGTCCTCTATGGCCTGCAACCCACTCATGTTTTCCCCTGGGGCTTTTGGAGCAGGACTTCTGACCTCACAGTCCTTTTCCCGCTCTATGCCCCCAAAATAGGAGTCTAGGGTTGCATTTTTCTGTTTCCTTTGCCTTGGCATGTTGCCACTTAATTGCTTGACTTTTGGGCTTGTTGCCACACTATGGCTTTAAGGCCAGATAGAGGAATTTTCGTCCCGAACGTGTGGGGGGCAACTTCCGTTTCTGGCAAGCTGTAAACCCACCCACAACTTCCACCCTAGATCACAATCCAGATCCAGGGAGGTTAAAGCAAGAGCGATTACCCCCCAAGACTGATCGCTGGATCTCCCCACGATTTGTAGGCTGGGAGCCGGAAATGCCTCTGAAAACTACAAAATGGCGTGTCTCCTCAGCAGCTTCTAGCCCCCAGGGGAGGGAGCTGACGCATTCCCCAAATACAGGTCCCAAAGTCCATAGGACACTAACCTCTTACTTTGTCCTAGGCAAGTCTATGTTGATAATTCTGGCATCTCCACAGTTCCTGGTGTTCTGGGGTTCCTCCAGCCGGCTGCTGGCCCTGCCGCCCTGGGGCTAAAACCTCGGCTCACGTGGACCTGGGCTCGGCTCGGCTCCTGCGCTCTGCGCGCTGCCGGCTCCCAGACCACTGCGCTGGTCCTTCCTGCAGGGTGCTGGGCTGTCCTCAGCGGGAGGTTAGCTTCTCTGTGTCGTTCTGTGGGTGCTGGCGCTCCAGAAATTTTTCAGAGTCCTTTTTTACATAGTTTGTGGAGAATCTGGGGGCAGAGAGGCTTGGACGAGCTGTTTCTACTCCGCCATCTTGGCTCCGCCCCCCACAAAATTGCTTTTATGAATGAGGAGTGGGACTCTCAGAAAGGGCAAAGGATTTGCCCAGGATGGCATAGCTAGTAATCAGAATTACCATTTTTCTTCTAGTTATAAGAACAGGCACATGGACTCAATGAACTTAACTCACCACTATATCATCTGTCTTGAACACCTGTAATGGCTAGACCACTGGACTTTGACTATGGATAACATTGATCCTTGTCTCATTTCACCTATTTGACATTAGCTTAGTCATGTTGCTGCTAATAACCTGAGGTCTTTATCCATAAAAGGGGCCATGATAATGACAAACCCACTACACCCACTACATTTGTTAATGTAGCCTAATCTCTACATTTGTTAATGTAGGGATGTTTAGCAAATTTTAAGTGCTGTAAAAATTTTACCTATTAATTATTTAACTGCCTTCCTCCTTGCCTTAAGTACTCACTGCAGCTAGGTGGTGCAGTGAGTAAGAGCGCTACCCTGGAGTCAGGAGGACCTGATCCCGGCCTCATACCTAACACAAAAAATAACTGGCCATGTAACCTTGAGCAAGTTACTTAACCCCAATTGCTTAAAAGAAAAAAAAAAGTATCTCACCACGCCAGTCCATCATCCAAGGTTCCAGTGAACAAGTTACCCACTAAGAGGGTTAGGGTTGCTCTGGAGACCCCAAAATACCAACACCAACATACTACCACATGGTGTGAGATGGGGTCTTATATACAGAAGGTTGTGGGAGGAATCTAGGGGTGGTCTAGAGGAGGAGTTTGGGGAGGGTCTTCAGGAGGAGTTAATGAGGTCAATGAGTGATTAAGGGTGGGAGGTAGCTGGAGGCTACAGAAAATGGTGGGATTCTGATAGGCTCAAGGGTGGGAAATAGATGAACAAAGGATGGCTAGGCTAGTAACTAGGCTAGTAGTTAGCAGTTAGTAACCAGGCCAGAGGTCTGGGCCCAGCCACAATGCAAGGCCCATTGCCTCATGCAAATGGCTCACCAAATAAGAAAATTCAATCAAGAGACCAAGGGAGGTTCCCAGAGCCTGCACCTCAAGGACTCAAGGACAGCTGAAGAGGTTCCCAGAGCCCACACCAATGATTACTTCCAAATTAACCCCCTTTCTTACTGTCTTATCTCTCTTAAGTGCCTTCCTCATACATAAATTTTCTTACTAGGCGGTTCTTATCACGTAATTTCATTTTCCAAAACTCTGTGGTTTTGCAGTACCTGAATTCCTTGTTGCCCCAAAGAGGACCCTTCTTAAACTGGCCACTCTATGTATTTGAGGTCAGTGATCTGGCTTCTAATTGCAGCTGGTTCCTTATTACCTATATTCCTTTGACCAAATCACTTGATCTTTTCTGGCCTCAGTTTCCTCAGGTATAAAATGAAGTTATTGAATTAGATCATCTTTGAGTTCCCTTCTAGATTTAAGTCCCAGGAATTTCTGCATTTCTAATCATTTAATGTGTTCCCCAGTGCTCCCCTTTGGTATTCCATCACTGTTGCCCTTATCAGAATGAAAACATCTTCCCAAATGCCTTCTAATGAGATTTTTAGATTAAAGGTGGTACCAGGCTAAGAGGGAATGCTGATAAAATTCATTATCATTTTCTTACTTTCCCTCTGCTCCCCTCAGGCATTTATCTTGCTGGAGATCAAAACTTCAACAACAAGGCCTCTATTCCCCTTTTAGAATTGGGTTCAGGTTATAAACTGAAAAAGGAATTTGATGCCTGTATCTTGCCAGTTCCTGGGTCAGTGAGGAACACCCACTTTCAAGATAAAAAGCAATTCAATCCATATGTCCTAATAACTCCCCTTATCATAATAATTTTAGGTTTATAGAACACTTCCCTTAAAAAGAGATTAAAAAAAATAGAGCAGATGAAAAGAGAAGAAAATAAAATGTGCAAGTAAGTTTACATGAATACTGTTTTCCCTTTGTCACAACTTAGGAAACTGAGATTGGGAGAAGTTACATGTCTTGGCCACTATCACAATTAGTAAATGTCAGAACTGCTTCTCACCTGAAATCTTCTGATTTAGGCAAAAAAAGAAGATGGACAATACCTGCTGTGTTCTGAGAATGGGTTAGATGTGTTACTTTTTGTCTCAGAGATTGATTGTTATCCTTCATTCTCAAAGAGGATCACTATGTTAAAATCTAGTTACAGTGTGTCCTATGGTGGCTGATCAGACCAATATGGGCTCAGAGTACTCTCCCACAGATTCAGCAAGAATAGTCCATGTGCAGATCAAAGCATCTTTTTCTCTTTATCTTTCTACTGTGTGTTTTCTTTCATGGCATGGATGAACTGGAAATACGGTTTGCATGACTGAAAATGTATAATCTATATCAAATTACTTGCCTTCTCAAGAAGAAGGCAGGGGAGGGATGGAGAGAGAGAATTTGGAAATCAAAAGTTTAAAAGATGAATTTGCTCAAATTGTTTTTTATATTTCATTGGAAAAATAAAATAGAAACATTTAAAAAATAAAGTGGAAAAATATTTATTTTAAAAGAACACAAGCTTCTCAAGGTCAGGGACTGTTGTTTTTTTAACTTTCTTATAATCTCCTGCCCCCCAAGGATCTCATATTCCATGGAATGACACAACATGTAAGTAGCTGTGTGTGTGTGTGTGTGTGTGTGTGTGTGTGTACAAAATAGAGACATGACAAATTAGAAATAATCTCAGAGGAAAGGCACTAGAATCAGTAACTAATCATCTCATCTATTCTCTCATTGAAGACCTTTAGTGCTATGGAATTCTCCATGTCTCTAGGCCATCAATTCCACTTTTGAATGGTTCTAATTGTGGACATATTTGCTTTTTTGGTTTATTTGTTTGTTTTATTTACAGTAATCTGAAATTTAGCTCAGTGTTCTTTCCAAGCATTTTTTTTTCCTGGTATTGAATTCTGGGTCCAGAAAGAAGTCTAATGTTTCTTCCTACAACAGAACCTTAATATTCTTTAGCACAGCTATTCTGTCTACCTTAAGTTTTCTCTTCTGGAAAAGTGCCCCCTATTCCTTATATGATCCTCACATATCATTAAGTCAAGAATCATCTGAAACAGCATAGCATTACAGAGGCCTTGCTGAAATATAACACCTAAAAATGGCCCCAACATTTTGCATGTAGCCTCATGAGGGAAGAATCATTTTGGCAGAAACTCTAGTCTTAGATAATAAACATCCCTTAATATAGCCAAAGATACTGCAACAATTGCTTAGTTCCTCTTCATCCTCCAGGAAAGAAATGTGTCAATATCAGCTCATCAAAAACTTTGGGAAAAAGTGAGGGATGTCCCCAGGCTGGAAAACAACCCCCAATTGAACTCTCCATGGCTGAAGTGTTTTATAGTTGCAGCCATTCCTATCGACATATTCTGGTCAAGTTAAAGGTTGCCCACCCACCTCACATTCTCCAGCATCCTGACCCCCCCCTCTACTCTTCATTTTCATATGACTAAACCAATGCTCAAGTGTGTAGCCCAGTTCCTCCTTTGCTGTGCCCACCTTCTGCTATATCAATGCTGCAATGCAAGGAAGCCATGGCCAGGTAGAATCACTGAGCTGCCTTATAATATCTAGTCAGGCAAGGAGTCAACAAACATTTATTGAATACCTGCTTACCAGATGTTACCTAGCTCTGGAAATGCAGAAAAAAAATAGAAAAGCAAAATAAAAACAAAACCATACTCCCTGCCTTCAGGGAGCTCATAATTTAATAGGGGAAGCAACATGAAAACAATGATGTAGACACAACTAGGTCCTGATTACTACTATTTTAAGTTAAGATTATGTAAAATATGGTAATTGGTTCTGGTGAATTTGAAATGTGCAGAGAAAATTCAAATTGTGAGATCATTTAAGGGGATTAATCATTGACACTAATCTTGATCCAAAGTAAATAGGAGGTAATATCATAGGAAAGGTACTAAAGCAGTGGGGGGAAGAAGGTTAGAACTCCAGTCCTCTCTGCTATTATTTTCAAGGAAGACCTGACATCAGATGACAGATTAGAATACATCTCTGTCTTTCTGGTCAAATGGAAGAATTGTTATAGGATTGTGGGTCAGAAATTTCTTCCCAAAGGAGAGTATGGATGTCCTCTAGTCTCTTGAACTCATTTTCCCTAGGGATACATGGAGTTGAAGTTGTAAGAAATCTTGCCTGAGACCCTCACTTTACAAATTAAATGAAAATTGTCACTGCCTCAAGTTCACACTGCTGGTTATTGGCAAATTATCAAATCACTGGTCTCCTGGTTCCCATTCCAATCTTCTTTTTACTATGTATGTGCTGCTGCCACACTCTGATTTCATATCTAACTCATTCAGGATTCCTGTTGACAAGTTCTAGGAACCTCCTACAAATTCCAGGCTCAAAATGGCAAAAGAATCCTCCATTATAGTGCTCACTTTGTGCCTTCTTAGGGTTCAAAGGTGTTGTTGCAGGGCCTTTGCTTTGTGGTTAAGGGCACTGCTCATCTTGTAATTCTGTGGATATCCATCAGTCATCTGGCTGACTTTTATCTATACTCACTAAGTCCTGAGTCATCCTGTCTTACTTCTTCTGTAGTAATGCTCAGTGACATTTGAGGTTTCCTTCCAGGAGGCATTTTTAATTATGAAAGATAGATAAAAAATGTTTTATCTTGTCATTTCAAAGGACAAAAAATAGTAGGGGCTAAGAATCTCAAATTGTCCATTACAGCTTAAATGAATCCTCTTTCTGGCTTAAGGATTTGGAGTTTTTAAAGGGCAGAGTGGAACTTAGATGGAAACTTGAGTGAAGGAAAGTTTACTATCCCTGGAAAGAATGAAAGGACTTACCTTTGTATAGTGGGAACAGGTAACCATAATCTACTTTCTGTAACAGGTAACTTCAGACCACTTCCACATGTCAACTTAGCTCACAAAGGGATTTTTTTAAGTCCATGCTTATGTGGATTATGAAACAAAAGCCTCATGATCTCTTTTCTATGGCTTATATAAAAGCCATAATATATCAATTGAACTTTGCCTCCTTTGAAATATTTATGATATCATTGGTATTTTTCTGGACTTGCAGTCCAAAGACATTTTCTAGTTATATGATCCCAATTAAATGGGTTAATATCTTTCTTTCTCAGTTTTCTCATCTGTAATATAGGAATAATTAAATACATACTAAAAAGAATTCTTTTAATGACCAGAGTAGTCATAATTCACATATGTATACATGCATACATATATATATATATAACTCCAAAATTTACCTAAATGTTGGCTATTAATATAAAATATCATTTTCTTAGGAGAATGTAATTCTGACCCATACTCTCACCCACTGAAAAATTATCTTGTTCCCAACCACTTTCTTTCAACACGGGTTGTTGTCAGGAAAGAGGCAAAATCCATTAGTACAATTCATGAAGAATTTCTAGCTTGACAGGAAATGCAATTATCTTTTATTCCAATGATGGAGAAATATTTGAGAAATAATGGAGGGCTACCTGTGTGTCATTATGAATATTAAAGTAGCTCTTGAATGGAGGGCTATTGCTATAGGTCTGTTTTAAAGTGAATTATAATTTCACTTCACTCTATATGACATACTCAGGTTCCATTTTGTATAGGGCTTTAGAATGAAACTTTTCTTGGGCATTAACACCCCATGAACAAAGAATTATAGAGACACTGAGGTCCACTAATGCATGTCATTAAGAAATATGCAAATAAAAATTAGTTAGGCTGGTGAAATTACAAGAACAAGTAAAACAATGGAGAGTTTGCATGTTCTACCGGCGAACTGCTGATGACAAAAGCATTAAGAGACAAGCGCACAACCCTTCTAGAATCTCTTCTGCCAAATAGAAGAGTATGGACAGAAGTCACTCAGAATATGCAGGGCGGGTGGACTTCTATCTGCATCACTAAGCATTCGTGTGTTGACACATCTGAGGATAGCTGCTGTGTCTGAATCCAACAGAACATATTGTTCCCTCCAGAAATTACTAAAGAGTGAAGGTCAGTCTATCTATATCCATCACCATATGTAGATAGATATAGATATTACATCACATTAACTTGCTAATAAAGATATCAGGCCTTTGGATTAATACATACTTTTTGATTTATTAAAACCCATCCTTTATATTAAATAATAACAAATGCAATGGATGTCATTGCAATAATGTCTAAATAAGTCATGATTCTTACATTGTTTGTGAAAAATAAAATAAAATAAAGTGACATAATAGTTTTATAATAACAGAGTCTGAAATGTAAGCTCATATATTTTCTAGAGAAATAAAAGAAATCATAAAATAAAATTGTCATTATAACTTTACTTTATAGTATATATGTAATATATTTATCTCTAAAATTAAGTTTTAAGCTCATTGCCTCACCATCACAAACTGTACTGATTTTGTGAATATGAAATCATTTTTCTTTTACAAATTCACTTCACCAAATATTTTTCTACTGTTTCTACATTTAAATGATTTTGAAAATTTGAAGCCTTGCAAAAATAATTTCTGACCTCAAGTTCAATTACAATTAATAAAGGGCAAGGGTCCTGACAATCTTACGAAAGTGCAGTGAAGTCCACTTGAAGATGGATTATAGGACAAGTTAGGAATAGAAACACAGAGAGGTCAAGGTAGGGACGATTGATGATTATGCAGAAATCAAACTGAATCTCTGGAATAGAGACAAAATGGGGGGGAGAGTTCCAACTCAAGAATGACTAATATTTTTAGCCTTGGGAGAAAAGCTAATGTCTGAGTTAAAGAGACATATTGGTCATGCTGTTGCTGGTACACTCATCCATTTGGAATTGTTTTTCTCTCCTCTGCTTTTTTTTCTTTTTTGTTGATTTTCTACTTAGAGATTATTTTCTATTTCTTGGACAAAATGAAAATTAACATGAAATTAGCATGGCTAGACTGACAAATTCTCTCAACTTTGGAGATGTCTTACTTTTGTTGTTTGTTTGCTTTTTGCAGGGCAACTGGAGTTAAGTAACTTGCCCAAGGTCACACGGCTAGGTTTTTTTGTTTGTTTGTTTGTGTGTGTTAAGTGTCTGAGGTCGGATCAGAACTCAGGTCCTTCTGACTCCAGGGCCGGCACTCTACTCACTAGGCCACCTAGCTGCCCCAGAATTGTCTTACTTTTAAGCAAAGTACCCTACTATTTTGTGTTAACATGTGCTCACAAGTGAAGTATATGGAAGATTCCTCTCTAAAATAAATAACATTAAATTGATTTATTTTTTTATAGCCAAAGACATTAATATCAGACAATACCCTTTTAAGAAAAGTTAATTGATAACCAAAGATTTTAAAAGTACTAATATTTTTAAAGAGAAAGACATCTATATAACAAATAATTTAAGACCAAAAGTCTTTTAATGGATTCATTTTTTGTTCTTGCTTGCTTTTAATTATATCCAAATCACAGAAGCTGAGTTAAGAGGTATCTCAGAGTATATTAATTCCAATTCTGATATAAAAAGTTATCTAAAAATAGTCCAGACAAATTGGGCTATGGCTTTGTGAATGGAGTGAGGAGATGAAAGTGAGTTATGCTTTAAAAGTACATATGACAATATTTGTCAATCCATTAGATTTTTAGAGTAAAAAAAGATTGAGGAATAAAGAATGACACTAACATTTTGAGTCTGACTGACTGTGAGGAAGGATGTTTCCTTGGAAGTAATGAGTTCCACCCCGCCCCCAAAAAAGAAGGGAATAGACAATGATTTCTGTTTTTGATATTTTGAATTTTGAGATGTCTAAGGGATAACCAATTTGAGATATTGAAAAGGCATGTGTTGATGTGTGATTGAAAATCAGGAGAGGGATTGTTTCAATATATAGATCTAGGAATCATATTGTAATGGAAATGCAAATTTAAAGATCTTCCCTGCCCCTAGCTTAAGTGCACCTGGAGCCTGTGGTGGGAGGCTTGTTTTTTCAGGAAAGCCCCCACCTTGATACTTTGTGATTGGGCAGTGGATCAAGGAGGTTGTTACAATCTCTGAGCCAGGAGAAGGCTATATAAACCCTGATGAGAGGCTTTGCTTTGGGGCTCACTTTGAGAAGTGTTGTGTGATTTGACCAGATGAGACTCTGGGAAGCCGTTGTTGAGAACCTCCCCTCCCCCGCTTTGAAAACCCAGATGTTGATGCTTCCCTCTCTGGTAACTGTGATTTTGGTATTGATATAATGGTTGGACAGTTTGGAAGCCTATCTATTTGATCTGTCTGTATATTCTGACATTTGGGGTGCTGACCTTTTTCCCCTGAACTACGTAATATACATTTGTTTGATTAAAGTAAACTTGTTAACTGATTTTGAGTTGCTTTCCTTTACAAAAGCAGATCTAAGAACCTGTGTTGGCAGCCACTCTGGGGATGCTGGGGTGCTTGCTGCTACACATATACATATAAATGATTACATAACTGAATTTATGGAACCTGATGATATCATCAACAGAGATAGACTAGAGAGCCTAGGGTAGAACCTTGATGGATACCTATGGTTAGTAGGCAAGCCAAGATGCAGAAGAAAAGGAGAATCATATCTAGCTGTCAGATAGAAAGGACAAGAACCAAGAGAAAACAGTGTCATAAATACCTAGAGAGGAGACCATATTCAGAAGAAGGTGAACAATAGTCTGGATTGCTATAGCAATATCAAGAAGGATAAGGTATGAGAAAAGGCCATTAGATCTGACAGTTAAGATTAAGATATAAGAGATCAAGATCAATGTTAGCATTGAAGAGGACAATTTCATTGTAATGATAAGTTTTGAAAGAATATTGTATAGTTTGGGAGAGACTGAGAAGAAAAGGAGTGGCACCTAAATTAAATTATTATGTAAAGGAGTTTAGCTGTGAGTGGGAGAGGAATTATGGGATATTTGCTAGCAGGTATATTAGAATCAAGTACTAAACTGTGTTCGTTTATGTACAAGAATAAGGGTGGCATGGTTTCATTTCTAGGCAGCATGGAGATAGACAATAGGAAGAGATTGAAGAGACAGTGGAGAGTGTTAGTGGGCATGATCTACTTAAGAAAATGAAAGGGTATTGGTTCAGGAGTGAAGCTATAGGAATTTTCCTTGATGAGGATAAAGAGCACCTCTTTAAGATTAAAAGGAAGGAAAGATAGTGGGAGAAAATACCTGAATGTGAGATGGAAGATGAATAAGAAAGGAGAAAAGAGAGTTCTTACTGAATGATCTCACTTTGGGGGTATAGAGTAGTTTGAGGTCTGACCAATTTGGGGAAAGTGTCCCTTGAGAGACTTGAGGAGAAAAAAAAAATGAAGGTTTAGATCAACCATTGTGAAAAATGGTAGTGAGTTAATTATATAGGGGTAGAACTATTACCTTTCAAAAATGAGGGTCCAGGGGGTGGAGCCAAGATGGCGGAGTAGAAACAGCTCGTCCAAGCCTCTCTGCCCCCAGATTCTCCACAAACTATGTAAAAAAGGACTCTGAAAAACTTCTGGAGCCCCAGCACCCACAGAACGACACAGAGAAGCTAACCTCCCGCTGAGGACAGCCCAGCACCCTGCAGGAAGGACCAGCGCACCGGTCTGGGAGCCGGCAGCGCGCAGAGCGCAGAGCGCAGGAGCCGAGCCGAGCCGAGCCCAGGTCCACGTGAGCCGAGGTTTTAGCTCCAGGGAGGCAGGGCCAGCAGCCGGCTGGAGGAACCCCAGAACACCAGGAACTGTGGCAACCCCAGAATTATCAACATAGACTTGCCTAGGACAAAGTAAGAGGTTAGTGTCCTATAGACTTTGGGACCTGTATTTGGGGAATGCGTCAGCTCCCTCCCCTGGGGGCTAGAAGCCGCTGAGGAGACGCGCCATTTTGTAGTTTTCAGAGGCATTTCCGGCTCCCAGCCTACAAATCGTGGGGAGATCCAGCGATCAGTCTTGGGGGTAATCGCTCTTGCTTTAACCTCCCTGGATCTGGATTGTGATCTAGGGTGGAGGTTGTGGGTGGGTTTACAGCTTGCCAGAAACGGAAGTTGCCCCCCACACGTTCGGGACGAAAATTCCTCTATCTGGCCTTAAAGCCATAGTGTGGCAACAAGCCCAAAAGTCAAGCAATTAAGTGGCAACATGCCAAGGCAAAGGAAACAGAAAAATGCGACCCTAGACTCCTATTTTGGGGGCATAGAGTGGGAAAAGGACTGTGAGGTCAGAAGTCCTGCTCCAAAAGCCCCAGGGGAAAACATGAGTGGGTTGCAGGCCATAGAGGACCTTGAGAAGGACTTTAAAAATCAAATAAGAGAAGTGGAGGAAAAATTAGAAAGAGAAATGAGAAGGATGCAGGAAAAGTATGAAATGAGGGTCAACAGCCTGACTGAGGAAAACAACACCTTAAAAAATAGACTAGCTCAAATAGCAAAGGAGGCCCAAAAAGGCATTGAGGAGAAGAATGCCTTAAAAAGTTGAATTTGCCAGATGGAAAAAGAATCTCAAAAGTTCACTGAGGAGATTCATTCCTTCAGAGTTAGACTGGAGCAAATGGAAGCTAGTGACTTTTTGAGAAATCAAGATGCTGTTAAGCAGATCCAAACAAATGAAAGATTAGAAGGCAATGTGAAATATCTCATGGAAAAACCACTGACCTGGAAAATAGATCCAGGAGAGACAATTTAAAAATTATTGGACTACCTGAAAGCCATGATCAAGGAAGAACCTAGAAATCACCCTTCAAGAAATTCTCAAGGAAAACTGCCCTGATGTTTTAGATCCAGAGGGCAAAATAGAGGTTGAAAGAATCCACCGATCACCTCCTGAAAAAGATCCCAAAAGAAAACTCCCAGGAATATTATAGCCAGGTTCCAGAATCCCCAGATCAAGGAGAAAAACAAGAAGCAGCCAGGAAGAAACAATTTCAATATTGTGGAAACACAATCAGAATAGCACAGGACCTGGCAGCTTCTACACTGAGGGATCGAAGGGCATGGAATATGATATTCCAGAGGGCAAAAGAGCTGGGAATGAACCCAAGGGTCACCTACCCAGCAAAACTGAGTATTTTGTTTCAGGGGAAAATATGGTCATTCAGTGGAATAGAGGACTTTCAAGCATTCTTGAGGAAAAAACCAGAGTTGAATAGAAAATTTGACATCCAGACACAAGAAGCAAGAGATGCCTGAGAAGGTAATCAGGGAAAAGAAATCAAAAGGAACTTATCAAACTTGAACTATTTACATTCCTATATGGAAAAGCAATAACTGTGACTGATGATATCTTTCTCACTATGAAAATAATGGAAGAAGGGGGTGTGGTCATATGAATACATATGTGAATGTGTGTGTATATGGTTACAGTTATATATGGATAGAGGGCATAGGTTGATTTTGTTGGGAAGGGAGAGTACTCAAGGGATGAAATTATGAGGTAAGAGAAGAAAGTGGCAAGAGGAGATGGGGAGAGACATGGTAGGGTAAACTATCTCAT